>BPLR01021142.1:0-23109 GCA_021605095.1 Caerostris extrusa
AAAAATATTAATTGCATTCCAAATTTTGATAAATGCAAAGATTTTAATTCAATGCAATATTTTATAAACGCTCTACATAAATATTACTGTAAAGATTATATAAAACGAAACATTAAAGACAAATAAAATACTACAAAAACAATAATTTACTTCAACATAATGTATATAAAAACAAATTTTTTCAAAATTGAGTAATAATTGATAAGAAAAATCTACCGCGAAAAATTATTTGTTTAAAAAAATAAGCAATGGTTATTATTATATTTGAAATGTTCCCAATGTTTTAAGAAACAAACAAAAATGCACAAAAAAGCATCGCTGTACGTTTTAATAAATCAGTTGCTTATATTATCACTGTTTAATATTTCTTATGATCAGTTTAAAAGAAAAGAATTCCATGCATTTTATAAATACTTTATTTAATCTTGCATAAAAATACGATGGAATTCATTGTTAGTTTAGTTCATCAAAAATGAAACATTTCCTGATTGAATGTTTGTTTCTTATATTTCGTATTAATTAATATAAACATACAAATATGTTGTTGCTTTTAGTATTTTGAAAACTTATTTTCTTTAATCTATTTTGATCGTAGAATTATTTATTTTCATACCTTTTCTTTTTTTCATGTATTTAATAATTTATTTAATATCTTGTAACTCTTAATACAATGCTAATAATTTGTGTTAAGGAATATATAATTTAATTAATTCAGAAAGATTCCTTAAATATTTTTTTACTATTAGGTTATACATTGATGTGAGGAATTAATTAACAATGTATGTAAAAAAAAAAAAGAAGAAATAATAAATATAAAAACTTAAATTTTCAAAGATGAGCGATAAATATATACAATTATATAATATTATAAACAAAATGAACCCATTTTGATTCCGTATTTGTAACAGACATACAAAAAAAATATTAATTGTATTAAAAAGTTTGATAAATGTAAAAGGTTTTAATTGAATGTGATATTTAATAAATACTTTGCAGAAAATTACTGTATAACTTTTGTACAAAACGAATCATTGAAGAGGAATATAATTGTGAAATAAGTTATATAAAGATTAAAATAAAAAATTTCCATTAAAATAATGAATATAAAAATTTAAATTTTTAGAAATGAGTAATAAATTATATACAATTATATCATAGTATAAAGAAAAAAACTTATTTTGATTCAATATTCATAACAGAAAAGCAAATAAACTAAAAAAACGTTAATTGCATTCGGAAATTTTGTTAAAAGTAAAAAGGTTTTAATTCAATGTAATAATTTATAAAGGTTTACAGAAATATTACTGTAAAAGATTATATGAGACAAAACATTATTGATAAATAAAATACTACAATAATAAATACTACAATAAATACATACTACAGTAAATTATATATGAAGAATAAAACAATAATTTCGATTGACATAATGTATATAAAAACAAAAATTTCCAAATATGAGTAATAACTGATAAAGAAAATCTGCAGTGAAAATTTATTTTGTTAAAAAAAAGTAATCAATGGTTATTATATTTGAAATGTTCCCTATATTTTAAGAATCAAACAGAAATGCACAAAATGTATTGTTGCACTTTTATTAAATCAGTTTCTTATATTAAATCATTGCTTAATATTTCTTATGATTAATTTAAAATCAAAGTATTCCATGCATTTTATAAATGCTTTATTTAATCTTGCATAAAATGGGATGGAATTCATTGTTAGTTTAGTTCATCAAAATGACACATTGTTACTTTCTCAAATTTCGTAATAATTAATATAAAAATACAAAAATTTTGTTCTTTTTAGTATCTTGAGAATTATTTATTTTTCATAACCTTTCCTCTTTTCATATAAACAATAATTTATTTAATATCTAGTAAGGCTTAATACAATACTAATAATTTGCGTTAAGGAATATATTTTAATTAATTCTAAAAGATTTCTTAAGAAGTTTTACCATTAGGGTTGCATATTAATATGAATAATTACGGAACAATATTTGTAAGAAAAAGCTCTTATTCTAAATATTCCAACAATTTATAACAAAAATTTTCTAAATTATTAAAGTAAACTATTTAAAGCAATTTTGTAAACTATTTTAAAGAAACTATTTATGGACTTAAAATATTTAATTTCCGTAAAATTCCAGGAATACGGAACGATATTCAGATTTTAATCCATTATTAATTAATTTTCTGCATAATAATAATAATAATAAAATACTAAAATATTATAATATAATATTTAAATTAAGATTCTTTATTGTACTTTTTTTATGTTAGTGTAGAATAATTAGAGCTTTTATTCATGGTTATGTTGTTTTTATCTGTTTTTTATTTTATTTTATAAATTCCAGCACGCTCGATTTCGTCGACATCGTGTGGGGTTTCAGATAAAAAAATATCTTCGTTGGAAAACCTCACAAATCATGCTGAACCGAAAGCTTCTTTGTATATGCCAGAAAAAATGTATTATAAATCTATAGGTTGATTTATATTGTCGCTCTACGGTCATTTAAGCACACTTTAGGCTAATTAGGCTGGGTCCTACAGTTTAACGTGGATTCCGAAACACCAAATATCCATGATTCTGGCAGGATTCGAACATGAATTATAGGGTTTCAAAGTCAAGAGCTCTAGCCAATTGGTCCTCAGGCCGCCTATAAATCTATAAGTTGGACTTGCATCTTGTACTATATACCTATGGGACTATAAGCTTTCTGTTGCATTCGAGAAATAGAATAAAATAGAGTCTTCCCAGATACCATTTATGAAATGGTCGTTCTAAGCTGTGTTGGCCAAATGTGAGGAAAGGACTGCCTTACTGTTCCTTAAGTAACGCTGGATGTGCTATATAGCTGACATCACAGTGACAAATGGGCAAAATACTATTTTATATCAAAGAATTACAATTAGCTATAATTAATATAGTTAGGAAACCTGTACTTAATTCACTAATGAAAACTCAAACTCAACGCTCTACTGCCATATTAGACGAGCAACTGTTTAAATTGGATTCCGAACCACTACAAATATCCTTGGCGCCTCGAGACTCAAACCCAAAATCTACGGACCGGCGATAGTCAGTCTGCCATCAGGCCCCGATATTGTATTACAAAGTTAAAAAAAAAAAGGACTTCAGTCTCTTTTCAGTGCTTTCCAATTAAATTAAATTATTTTTATATTAAAATTCTCTCTTAATTTTTTTTTTTTCAATAACTCTCCTAAAATAAATTGCATTAAAATATTTAGTTCTTGTTGAGTATCATTGTTTAATTTTTTTACTTATTTTTATCCATGTACTTAATAAATAAAAAATTAATCGCATATTACTTTATAGTATATTTAAGCAATAAATGCTACCGCTCGGGCGCTTGGTACTACAGATTTCGGGTTCGAGTCCCGGAGGTGCCATGGATGTTTGTAATGGTTCAGAATCCACTTTAAGCCATAGGTCCCCGGTCTAATATGACAGTATAGGGTTGTGGGGATATTGTTACTCTCTTCCGTAGCACAACTTCAAGCTACACGTGCCCCCTGGGTAGTGCTAAATGAGTAAGAGCGGTGTAGCACTTGCTTATGGTATAAAGATTAACTGTTTCTGAATTGCCAACTGCATCAGAACAACATATCTATGCAAAGAAATAAATATTTTAATTTTATATAATCTACAATGACAATGCAATTTGACCTTTTTTAAATTCAAAATCCAAAACTCAATTATAGCTGCAACATTTTGCATCTTCCTAATAAAACAGTTGATTCACATGATTCAACCTGATTTACATCACAACCTGATGATTCACATGATTCAACTTGATGATACACATCATTCAACCTGATGATTCACGTCATTCAACCTGTTGATTTACATCTTAACATGATTCGACATGATGATTCCCGTGATTCTCAATCTCGTGTTAAAATCATCAGGTTGATTCAAATGATGATTTAAATCATGGAATCAGGAATCATCAGGTTCGTGGAATCAGGTTAAATCATCATCAGGCTGAGTTCAACCTGATGATTCACATGATGATTTAAATCACAACCTGATGATTAACATGATTCGACATGATGATTCCCATGATTCTCAATCACGTGAATCATCAGGTTGAAATCATGGATGATCGGTTAAATCATCATCAGGCTGAGTTCAACCTGATGATTCACATGATGATTTAAATTACAACCTGACGATTAACATGATTCGACGTGATGATTCCCATGATTCTCAATCACGTGAATCATCAGGTTGAATCATGGAATCAGGTTAAATCATCATCAGGCTGAGTTCAACCTGATGATTCACATGATGATTTAAATCACAACCTGACGATTAACATGATTCGACATGATGATTCCCATGATTCTCAATCACGTGAATCATCAGGTTGAATCATGGAATCATGGACGATTAAAATCATCATCAGGCTGAGTTCAACCTGATTCACATGATGATTTAAATCACAACCTGACGATTAACATGATTCGACATGATGATTCACACATAATTCTGAATAATAGATAAATATTTGCATGCATTAATATCATTACATGTAGTTCATTATATTTCGTTTTTATCTAATCAATACATCATTAAACATGATGTAGCACCTTAGACAAAGAAAGTTAGAACTCACGTTGTACATCTTTTTTGTAATATCAATGCATTATAATAAAAGATAAATGATCCTTGAATTAGGCAATGATGGTTAAATTAATATATACGTATTTCCTTGATAAATTTCTTCGTAAAAACGATTACCGTTACACACAACTGTAATTACTGTTACAAATAATTGCAATTGATATTAATTACAATTTTGTAATTAGTCTTAGTAACTACAATTTAAAAATAATTAAATTTATTCCTGCTGTTTCTTTTATGATGCAAAACTAAAACACTCCCGGAAAATACGGTATAAAATGTAACTAATTATAACAAATAACATGTTTTATAAATAGATTAATGATTGGATATCTGACGCAATTATTCTTGTTGTCATGGTAACGGATTTTAATTGCCTAACACATCTCTATTTCCGAAACTAAAATGTTAAATTTAAAAAATTGTCAGTTACTTATTAAAGAAAGCATTGTTGGATATTATTGCGATCAAATAAAGGTGTTTAAAATTGAAATAACTTCGGAAATTAAATAAAGGAAAAAAAAATCGGCAACGGTATATTTCTATCTAGAAACAAAACAGAGTTGATGTAATTCTTTTTTTCACTTTTATTTTATTAAAATTCTTGCATTTTCAGATGAATTAAAATATAATTGTTGAATAAATAATTTAATATAATTATATTTATTTGATTTCGCTGTAAATTTATTAAGAGACTTTTTGTGGAAACTCAAATTTAAAATTAAATGAAAAATAATAACATAGTTAACGAATTCACTGGAGAAATCTTTGACTTACTATTGTTGTATTATTTAAACTTCAATAAAAATCCGTCAAAATAGAGTAGCATACTTTAATTACAATCGTACAAAAAAAAAAAAAAGTTGCTAACATTTAAACATCCACCTGCCCGACTGATAGCCCAGAGACAACGTCTGCCGCTGGTGAGCACTGCAGTTGATGTTCAATCCGCTGCTGGTTTCGTTGTTGCTTTTGCGCTGACACTGTTTGAAAAAAAAAGGAGACTTGATGGCGTTTGTGATGCTCAGCATCTTGCCTCGTTGGTCGGACTACAAGGTGGGAGTTTTCTGGGTTTCTCCCATACGATACGTATATGCAGGATAGTTCCCAAAAGTCCTCCAGCATGTCACTGCCCTCCCTTTTCAGCGGAGTCAAGTCAGACTTCTACTTACGGATACTCAATCACAACAGAAGCTGCCCTTTTCATTACATCCATGAGTAGATACTTATAGGATGTCCATCCTACGCTGCAGGACACGGCGGATTCAACGCAACAACAAAGATCCACGATGACAAAAAAGCGTAAAATGTAAGTTTTTTTATTGTTACTGCTCATGTGTGTAACTTCTCAACTCATGCCCATTATCGATATGTAAAAGGATTCAGGTTCAATTCCAGTGGTGGTTACTATTGCGGTCACTGCTTCCAGAAACGACGTGATTTGTTGATGATATAGAAAGTTATCTTACATAAAGTCTGGGTGTCTGGTGGGTGTTTTGCCGGATTTTCTTCTATACAAAACGAAAATGGTGAGCATTTATCCTTAAAAGTCTACTTAGTAGGTAATTATTCTACAATTGATGTGTTGCAAGTAATATACTGTGGTGTAATTGGTTTAAAATAAAATTAATTAAATCATCACTGACATCTTTAGATTATATCATTTCTTCTCCTGACCGCCACTCTTCTTTATTTCTTTTCTCCAACACTTTTCTTTTCACCTCTCCTCACTTCTCACTCCCTTTTTAATTTTCAAAATCGCCTTATATAATCAGAATAATTGAATTTTTAATTCTCTCCACACGCGATTATTGTCATCTGTGTAGCCCAAACGTTCTTTTTTCCAAAATTTATTATTTGCTGAGTGGATCTCTATTGCTATTTGAATGAGTAGGTGCTAGATGTCTATTGAAGCCTGTCCTTTATTTGGTTGTAAGGTGTGTCATATTATGGTCAGCATGCTGCAAAGATCCACTTTGGAGCTGTTTATTAGTATATTTCATTACTTTTAAAGGTTTGACCATTGTGATACACCTTTATCTACATATTGGAATTGGGGTGAGGAACCCTAATTGATTTATTTAGTTCTTAATGACTCCACACGGTGGAGCTATCGAATTGCGCCTTTTCTTCCTTTGTGATGCAGAACCACCCAGGCATACTTGATCGAAGAATTTTTATTACTTTCCTCAGTAATAAATACCTACTATCAGTATTATTAATTTAAAAATATATTAAAAAGTATTCCAAATCAGTACAATTTAGATAAAAATAATATAAAAAATTAATTCTGATTATATATATAAATTAGGCAATATCATGACACGAAAATACATAAATGGAACACAAGATCCACCATTACTTAACAATAACAAAATACAACTGCAATTTTGCTGTAACAATTTCTTACAATATCCAAATTTTCTATGTAAAATTTTGAAGTGTTGTTTGAAATGTGTAAGCAAAATACTATGGAAAAATAGAACTTTCATTCAACTACATGATTCGTTTCTTTCATCGTTTTGTTGCTCAACGATTGCAGTGGCAGCATTTTTTTGTTCCACCCCATGAACCTAACATTCCTTTGGGAGATGCGACGGTTGCGATTAAGAAAAAGGGCAATCGTCCAGCAACAGCAAATCACTGCATGCAAGGGCTTCTCCTGAGTGATTGGACGCGTCCCTGGAAAAAAACATTACAGGGAGCAGTGATTTGGGTTTCTCGCTTTGCTGATGCTAAATCCGCCGCCTGCGAATGCATTTCTTGTTCCGTATGCTCATTATTTCAAAGGACACATGCTTCTGTTTTCCGGATTTTGTTGTTGTTTTGTCTCTTATGTTTTTGGATTGGGAAAGAAATTCTGTGCTACGCGGCGTGTGGCGTGGTGTACTTCCTAATTTTTTAAATTACTTTCTTATCAATGCTATTGTAAAAAAAAATGCATTGTTTTTATTGAATAGGGAAGGAATAATTATGTATTTCCTTAACTATAATTCTCATTTATGGTGTGTTTTTTAATTTGGAATCAAAATAAAACATTTTTTTTTATGTAGTTAATTTTTTTTATTAAATTAGGTATATGTTACCAATGTAATCTTTTTTTAAGAAATTCTATGCTAAGTGGTGTTTTGCTATAAGTGATGGAAGGAATAATAATTTTTCTTAATTATTCTTCGCATTTATGGTGTATTTTGTTTTGGAATAACAGAAACGACATGTTTTTGTTATGTAATTATTTTTGTTTATTAAATTAAGCCTCTATTAATGATATAATGTACTATTTTAATGCAGCTAGCAATACAGAGACAGTTAGTCTTTATGCTATAAGCAAGGGCTGCACCGCTGTTATTCATTTAGCACTACCCAGGGGGCCCGTGTAACTTGAAGATATGCTACTAACGCGAGTAACACTCCACGATATTAATAAAAATGGTACCCACGGTTTAAAGTGGATTTCGAAAACTACAAACATTCATGGCACCTCTGGGACTCGAACCCGAAATCTGCGGCACCTAGCGCCAGATCGCTAGACACTCGGCAATACAAGCACAGACAAAAAAAAAATGCCCAAAAAAATTTAATTTAAATAATATATATATTTAAATCTAGATAATATGATGACATGACAATACATAAATGGAACACCAATCAACTACCACTACCAACAATAGCAAATGTGTTTGCAATTTTACTATGACAATTTCTTACTATATCAAAATTTCTATGTGAAATTTTGAATGTTTGTTTGAAATTTTGGTCTGAAATGTATATGCAAAATACTATGGAAAAGCAGAACCTTCGTTCATTTTATATACAAACATCGCAACTACATGATTCGCCGTTCTGATATTCAAAGAATTCCACCAGATTTAGAACCTTTCTTAGTTTTGTTGCTGAACGATTGCAGTGGCAGCATTTTTTTGTTCCACCCCATGAACCCTAACATTCCTTTGGGAGATGCGATGGTTGCGATTAAGAAAAACAGCACAGGGCAATCGTCCAGCAACTACAAATCACTGCATGCAAGGGCTTCTTCTGAGTGATTGGACGCGTCCCTGGAAAAAAAAACATTACAGAGAGCAGTGATTTGGATTTCTCGCTTTGCAGGTGCTAAATTCTCCGCCTGCAAATGCATTTCATGTTCCGTATGCTCGTTATTTCAAAGTACACATGCTCCTGCTTTTTCCGGATTTTGTTGTTGTTTTTGTTGTTTTGGTTTCTTTTTTGTTTTTGGTTTGGGAAACAAATTCTGGGCCATGTGTTCTATTCTTTTCTCCATTGTTCTTTGCTATGAGCTCCTAATTTTCTTAAATAACTTTCTTATCAGTGCTATTGTAAAATATACATTTTTATTGAATAGTGAAGGAATAATTATGTGTTTTCTTAACTATAATTCGTATTTATGATGTTTTTTTAATTTGGAATCAAAAGAAAACATTTTTTTATGTAGTTCATTTTTTTATTAAATTAGGTATATGTTACCAATGTAATCCTTTTTAAGAAATTCTATGCTAAGTGGTGTTTTGCTATGAGTGATTGAAGGAATAATAATTTTTTTCTTAATAATTATTCGCATTTATGGTGTATTTTGTTTTGTAACAACAGAAACGACATGTTTTTGTCATGTAATTATTTTTGTTTATTAAATTAAGCCTTTATTAATGGTATAATGTACTATTTTAATGCAGCAGGCAATACAGAGACAGTTAGTCTTTATGCTATAAGCAAGGGCTACACCGCTGTTATTCATTTAGCACTACACAGGGACACGTGTAGCTTGAAGATATGCTACTAACGCGAGTAACACTCCACGATATTAATAAAATGGTACCCACGGTTTAAAGTGGATTTCGAATAACTACATACATTCATGGCGCCGCTGGGACTCGAACCCGAAATCTGCGGCACCTAGAGCCAGAGCGTAAGACATTCGGCAATACAAGCCCAGACAAACAAATGCTAAAAAATTTAATTTAAATAATATATATATTTAAGTCTAGATAATATGATGACATGACAATACATAAATGGAACACCAACCAACTACCACTACCAACAATAACAAATGTGTTTGCAATTTTACTATGACAATTTCTTACTATATCAAAATTTCTATGTGAAATTTTGAATGTTTGTTTGAAATTTCGGTTTGAAATGTGTATGCAAAATACTATGGAAAAGTAGAACATTCGTTCATTTTATATACAAACATCGCAACTACATGATTCGCCGTTCTGATATTCAAAGAATTCCTTTGCATTTAGAACCTTTCTTAGTTTTGTTGCTCACCGATTGCAATGGCAAAATTTTTTTGTTCCACCCCATGAACCCTAACATTCCTTGGGAGATGCGATGGTTGCGATTAAGAAAAACAGCACAGGGCAATCGTCCAGCAATAACAAATCACTGCATGCAAGGGCTTCTCCTGAGTGATTGGACGCGTCCCTGGAAAAAAAAAACATTACAGGGAGCAGTGATTTGGGTTTCTCGCTTTGCTGATGCTAAATCGCCGCCTGCGAACGCATTTCATGTTCCGTATGCTCGTTATTTCAAAGACACATGCTTCTGCTTTTTCCAGGGTTTGTTGTTTTTTCTGTTGTTGTTGCTGTTTGGTTTCTTTTGTTTTTGGTTTGGGAAAGAAATTCTATGCTACGTAGTGTTTTGCTATGAGCTCCTAATTTTCTTAAATAACTTTCTGATCAACGCTATTTTTTAAAAATACCGGGTGTTGTGTATATACTCAAGGGTGAAGGAATAATTATCTATTTTCTTAATTATTCTTCTCATTTTTGGAGATTTTTTTAAATTTGTTTTTACTTAATTTCTTATTTATTAAATTAGGCCTATATTAATGAATTCATCTATTTCTAACATTTAATTCGATCTAAAAAAAGTTTTTAACCTTTAAATTTTGCTTCGTAAAATTATTTTTCATTTTAGAAGGTGGGTCAAAATACGAAACGTCAATTCTAAAACTAGTACTGTTAAGGTTTTGAAAAAGGGCCAGATAAAAATCGCTCGGTGCCACAGGTATCGTTTCTATGCGCGCTATGGATTTTTGTAGTGTTTCGGAATCCACTTTAAAACGCAGGTCCCGGTCAAATATGGCTGTAAAGTATTGGGCGTAGGGCTGACACTCTTATCCCATCAAAAGAAACACATCTCTCGTCTCGAAATCTGCCAGTAGGCAGACGGTTATTAAACAGTTAATTATAATTAATTATGAATACTTCTAACTATTGGGGCCTTAATGGCCGAGTGTCTAGCGCTTTGGCGCTCGGTGCCACAGGTTTCTGGTTCGAGTCCCGGCGGTGCCATGGATGTTCGTAGTGGTTCGGAATCCACTTTAAGCCGTAGATCCCGGCCACCTCTGACTGTAAGAGCGTCACGGAGCAGAAGTCACACTTCTACCTACGGGAGCTCCATCAGAACAGAAGCTGCACCCTTCGTCCCTCCTTCCATGAGGGACACGACAACAACAACAACAATAAGTTCTAACTATTTAAAAGTACTCCAAAATACGATCTAATACAAATATGAGATGCGAGTATACTCGGTATAATCCTTTAAGGATATTATTATTATCATTATTATTTCAAATAACTGTAATGGTCTTAATAGCTTTTGTGAGTTACGCATGTAATTAATTCATGTAAATATTATCGAAACAAAAATAGGTATATGATCCCATTAAGGATAAAGTCTTAATAGCTTACTTATGATAACGATTATACCTTACTATTAATTATGATTACTCCTAATTTTTTTAAAGGTACCCCAAAATAAAAGGTAATTCCAAAATGAGAAAAAAATACAAATATGAGATACGAATATAGCGATCTTTTAAACCGATTATTAATAAAAATAACTACAATGGTGTTATTATAATTAAAAATTTTTGAGAATTAATGTAAATATTCTCGAAAATTAAATAAATAATGGATCATTATAATTCATTATAATTATGATGCCAACGGCCATACCATGCTGAATATACCGGTTCTCGTTAGATCACTGAAGTCAAGCATCATTGGGTGCGGTCAGTACTTGGGTGGGTGACCACCTGGGAACACCGAGTACCGTTGACATTCACAAATTTAGGGACCTGAATGGCCGAGCGTCTAGTGCTCTTACGCTCGGTGCCACAAGTTTCGGGTTCAAATCCCGGCGGTGCCATGGATATTTGTAGTGGTTCGGAATCCACTTTAAGCCGTAGGTCGCGGTCTCCTATGACTGTAAGAGCGTCACGGAGCCAAAGTCAGGCTTCTACCTACGGGTGCTCCATCACAACAGAAGCTGCTTCCTTCCCTTCAATCAGGAGTACGTATGGGCTCGTGGGCTTGGCCAGCCAAGTGGGATAAGAAACAACAACAATAATTATGATTTGTCAATGTTTAAATGCAACTCAAATGTGGGACAATATTCACTAAAAATGACATCGAAAAGCACGGTCACTCTTCAATATTTGTTGGTGGGTTTTTCATGGTCTACAGTATATACATGGTAAGGGACTAAATAGCCTTATGTACGCGGGTTAGGTCTGGAAAAAAGCAAAGGCCATTTTAATTTTTTCCCCATAGGACACTCAAATGTAGTGCAGAGACACCTAAAAATTCTCACAGAAGGCACTCTTTCCATTTAATTTTCAATGGTGGAAAGTTATTGGACAATATTAACCGGACTAAAGATTACATATCCTAATAGGTGGGTAAGGCATGAATAAAAGTAAAAGCTTCCTTATCCTTTTTACTTAAAGAATCCAAAATAATTTATTTCAAAACTCATATAATATATTTAAAAGTTTTATCATTCATACAAACTTATTCCTCAATTTACCGTCTTAAATAAATTGCAACAAACTCAAAGTAAACATGCTGCATTGAACTGACAAGACCTGGAAATGAAGCCGCTGATGTTCCTCGCTGTCTCAATAAAGGAAATTTCTTTTCCTTGGCCGGAAAATTCTGAATCCAAGATTTCCCTGGACAATAATCCATCATCATAAAATGGATATTCCACGAGCACTTTTTATTTTAATGTTTTCTTCTCCTCCCTCCGTTGGGCAAGGCCACTCCGACATCTTAACATAAAACTGCAGTAAAGCAAAATGGAGCATAACGCAATAACGACTCATAACATCAACTACCTCAGCAGAAGAAACAAGATTCGACAAATTTGCACGAAATTTCTGATTGGCTGCTGTGTGCAGCTGAATTTCAATGGAAGCATTTGCATACATACGACGCTCGGCTACTTTAAACACTTTCGACTTGGCTTTGGGCATGATTTAGTTCGAGAGATATGTTTCGAAAATTTATGTTATTATTTGAGAATGTGAATGTTGGAAAAGTCTTTTGGCAAATAAAAGTGTTTTAAATATTTCATTATTTTTCGTCCAGATGTAAAAAGGTTTGTTGTTGGAAATGAGTGGAAATGAACTTGTTAAGTTTTGCATACGAAATTGCAGATTTTTCTGTCTACTCGGTACAAACTGTGTTATTGTATGCAGTAATGTATTAGGTTTCTAAAAAATATGTATGGAAATAATATTTTTTAAAATGTTGTTTTAGAGAGGTGAAAAATCAAAATCGATACTTTTTTTTCTCATCCTTGTTTTTAAAAACAAAAATTTTGAGATAAATAATTATCAAAGATGTAGATTTTCACGGGGAAAATCGTTGTTTCAAATTTTTACCCGACTCGTGGTTTAGTTGCAATGTACAGTCGGTGTGCATTAGAGCTGTAGACATTGTTTCAAAAATCGAGAAGAGTCGAACTAATAAGACGTTAGTGATGTTCAGCATCTAGCCTCGATTTGTAGGACTACCTAGTGGTAATTTTCTGGGTTTTCCATTGAAAGATTCGCAAATGCGGGGTGAGTTCCTCCTAAAATTCCTTCCGGAAGGCTCTACCTTCCCCTCAATATTCGTTGGTGGTTTTTTCATGATCTACACTAACAGGTAAGGGTCTACATAGTCTTAGAAACGTGAGTGAAGTGTAGAGAAAATAAAAGATCTTTCTGAATTTTCCCCCGTATGACACAAAAATGTGGGACAGTGAGACCTAAAAGTTCCCAGGAAAGGCACTGCTCTCCCCTCAATATTCGCAGGTAGACTGTTCGTGGACATTACTAACTGACTGGTAAGGTGCTAATATCCCACAGTATGCGGGTGAGTGGGGATAAAAGAGAAGGCCTTCTGATTTTTCACATAGGGTTCGCAAATGGAGCAGTGCAAAAAGTCTCCAAAAACACTGCCTCCTCTTTAAAATACGCTAGTGGGCTGTTTGCATGTGACTATATTAACTGGTAAGTGACTACATATCCCTAAGTATGCAGTGAGATAGGGATAAAAGAAAAGGTATTTCTAATTTTTCCCCCATATAACACTCAAATGCGGGGGCGGTGACAACTAAGAATCCCCAAAAAGAAGGCACTGTCATCCCCTTAATATTCACTCTTATCTGTTCGGGGAATAAATTAACTTGTAAGAGACTACATATCCCTAATATACGGAGAGGCATGAATAAAAGAAAACATTTCTGATCCTTTTTACTTAACCAGTCTCACATATTTTATGTAAACAACTGATTTTAAGAGCTTTATTATTTATACGACATTTTTCCTCAATTTACCGTCTTAAATAAATTGCAACAAGCTCGACATAAACATGCTGCAAAGAACTGACAAGACCTGGAAATGAAACCGCTGATGTTACTCACAGTCTCAACACAGGAAATTTCTTTCTTTTCCCGAAAAATGCTGAATCCAAAATTTCCCTGGATAGTAATCCATCATCATAAATGGATTTTCCGCGAGCACTTTTTATCTTAGTGTCTTCTTCTCCTCCCCTCCGTTGGGCAAGGCTAATCCGGCATCTTAACATAAAACTGCAATGAAGCAAAATCGAGCATAACGCAATAACGACTCATAACATCAACTGCTTTGCAGAAGAAACAAGATCCGAGAAAGTTGCACGAAATTTCAGATTGGCTGCTGTGTGCAGCTGAATTTCAATGGAAGCATTTGCATACATACGACGCTCGGCTCCTTTAAACATTTTCGCCCGGAGTGAATCGCTTAGCTGCTGTCGCGATTTAATCTGGAGCAGACTGGCTTTTTGGGCAAGATTTAATTCGAAGAAGATATTCTCTGTTTCGAAAAGTTCATTTATTATTATTTGAGAATGGAATAGGTGGAAATGTCTTTTGGCAAATAAAAGTGTTTTAAATTTTTTATTATTTTTAGTTGGGATGTTTTAAAGGTTGTTTTGAAAATGAGTGAAAATGAACTTGTTAAATTTTGCATACGAAATTGGAGATTTCTTCTTTCTCCTCGCAACAAACCGTGTTATTATTGTATGTAGAACGTATCAGGTTTCTAAAGAAATGTTTGAAAATAATATTTTTAAATTTTGCTGTTGAGAGGAGAAAATCAACTTTTTTCTCATCCCAGTTCTCAAAAAAAAAAAACTTGTGTTAAATAATTATCAAAGATGTAGATTTTCACAACAATCATTGTTTCAAATTTTTGCCCGACTCGTGACTCAGTAGCAATGTGTACTGTTGGTGAGCATTAAAGGGGGGGGTAGACATTGTTTCAAAATCGAAGAGATTTGAACTCGATGGCGTTATTGATGTTCAGCATCTTGCCTCATTTTTCGGACTACCTGGCGGAAAATTTCTGGTTTTTTTCCCTATAATAGTCGCAAATTCTGTGTAGTTCCTCCTAAAAATCCTTCTGAAAAACGGTGCCCTTCTCAATATTCGTTTGCTGTTTGTTCATGATCTACTCTCTACTCTCTACTTGCTCATGATCTACCTGATCTACTCTAGACAGTGTACTATATAGCCTTAGGAACGCTGGATAAAGTGTAGAGAAAATAAAAGCAGCGACGAATTCTCCTCATAGGACACGCAAACGTGGGACAGTGAACCTAAAAGTTCTCAATGAAGCACTGCTGTCAATATCCGCTAGTGGACTGTTTGTGATTATATTAATTGGTAAGGGACTACATATCCTTAATACGCGGGTGAGGCATGAATAAAAGAAAAGGCCTTTCTGATTATTTTTTACTTAAAACAAATATGAAATAATTTAATTAAGAAATTCATATAGTACATTTAGAGTGTTTTATCATTCATGCGAAGGTTTTTTATTCAATTTAATGTTCTCAATATATTTCAACAAGCTCGAAATAAACATACTACAACAAACTGACAAGACCTGGAAATGAAACCGCTGATGTTACTAGCAGTCTCAACACAGGAAATTTGTTTCCTTTGCCGAAAAATTGCTGAATCCAAGATTTCTCTGGACAATAATCCATCATCGTAAAACGGAAATTCCGCCAGCACTTTTTATTTTAATATCTTCTTCTCCTCCTTCCGTTGGGCAAGGCCACTCCGGCATCTTAGCATAAAACAGCAATAAAGCAAAATGGAGCATAACGAAATAACGACTCATAACATCAACTACCTTTGCAGAAGAAACGAGATCCGAGAAAGTTGCACGAAATTCCAGATTGGCTGCTGTGTGCAGCTGAATTTCAATAGAAGCATTTGCATACATACGACGCTCGGCTCCCTTTAAACACTTTCGCCCGGAGTGAATGGCTCAGCTGCTCTTGCGATATAAACTGGAAGAGACCGGCTTTGGGCATGATTGAGTTCGGAGAAGATATTCTCTGTTTCGAAAAGTTCTCTTATTATTATTCGATAATTTGAATGGAGGAAAAGTCTTTTGACAAATAAAAGTATTTTAAATTTTTCATTATTTTTAGTTGGGGTGTTTTAAAGGGTATTGCTGAAAATGGGTGGAAATGAACTTATTAAGTTTTGCATACAAAATTGCGGATATTTCTTTCTCCTCGGAACAAACTGTGTTACTATTGTATGTAGAACGTATCATGATTTTAAAGAAATCTGGGAAAATATTACTTTTTAAATTTTGCTTTAGAGGAGAAAATTAAAATTGATAATTTTTTTTCCCTCATTCTTGTTTTAAGAACAAACACTTGTGGTAAATAATTATCGAAGATTTTACACGAGGCAAAATTGTTTTTCAAAAGCTTTTCCCCGGTTCGTGACTCAGTGGCAATGTGTACCTTTGGTGTGCATTAGGGCTGTAGACACTGTTTCAAAACCAAAGAAGACTTTAAATCGATGGCGTTAGTAAGGTTTATCATCTGGCCCCAATTTTGAAAGACTACTTCGTGGGAAGTTTTCAGATTTCCTTCCATACGATGCTCAAATCCAGTTAATTTTCCCTATAAGTCTATTGGAAGAAAAGCCCTGATTCTTCAGTGACACGGAGTCAAGTCAAGTCAGACTTGTACCCACGGAATGCTTCATCATAACAAAGCTGCGCCTCATTTCCTCCGTCTATGAGACCACATGGGTTCTAGATTTGGAGTAGATGGGGATGTTGACCATATGGGATAATAAACAATATGAATATTTTTAATCAAGAAACATTTATTTTTTGAATTTTATAATCAGTACAAATTATCGCTAAATTGTTCTTATACAAATTTGTAAATTGTGTTTATATTATTAATTTTTGAATTTTATTCCTTTTAAGCTATTTAATTTCCCTTTTTTTAATTATTTTAAAATTATCTTGACAATGTCGTTAATAATTTAATGCTAAACACCAATAATCATAGATAGCAAGATAGTTTATTACTAAAAATCAATAACATTGGTGCAGACAAAAGATTTTCGCTAATGAATTTCTTAAACAAGCGTAGCAATGTAATTTATAACTAACGACAACCAAGAAACACGAAACATACATAAAATTAATAATCCAAATTCCATATTCCAGAAATCCATATTCAATGGGGGATTGTTCATGATCTACACTAAAAGGTAAGGAACTACATAGCCTTATGCACACTGGATGAGGTGTGAAGAAAAGAAAATGTTTTGCTGATTTTTCCCCATACGAACGCACATATGGGGTAGTGACCCCTAAAAAAGCTTTCACAGAAGGCACTGTCCTCCACTCAATATTCACTCATGGGCTGTTTGCCGAATATATTACCTGGTAAGTGACTAGTGCATATCCTTAAGTATGTGGCAAACGCGGCAAAAAAGAAAATGCTTTTCTAATACTTTTTTACTTAAAAGAAACCGAAATAATTTATTTAAGAACACATATATTACTTTTAAGAGTTTTATCATTCCACGACATTTTTTCCGTCAATTTACCGTCTTAAAAAAATTACAACAAGCTCAGAAATAAACATGCTACAACGAACTGCCAAGACCTGGAAATGAAACCGCCGATGTTACTAGCTGTCTCAACACAGGAAATTTGTTTCCTTTGCCGAAAAATTGCTGAATCCAAGATTTCCCTGGACAATAATCCATCATCATGAAATGGATATTCCGCGAGCACTTTTTATTTTAATGTCTTCATCTCCTCCCTCCGTTGGGCAAGGCCACTCCGGCATCTTAACATAAAACTGCAATAAAGCAAAAATGGAGCATAACGCAATAACGACTCTTAACATCCACTACCTTTGCAAAAGAAACAAGATCCGAGAAAGTTGCACGAAATGTCAGATTGCAGCTGAATTTCAATGGAAGCATTTGCATACATACGACGCTCGGCTCCTCTAAACACTTTCGCCCGGAGTCAATGGCTTAGCTGCTCTCGCGATTTAATCCAGAAGAGACTGTCTTTGGGCATTATTTAGTTCGAAGAAAATATTCTCAACTTCGAAAAGTTCTGTTATTATTAGTTGAGAATTTGAATTGGGGAAAAGTCTTTTTGGCAAATAAAGGTGCTTTAAATTTGTCATTGTTTTTGTTGAGTTGTTTTAAAGGTTTGTTGCTGAAATTGGGTGGAAATGAACTTGTTAGTTTTGAATGAGAAATTGCAGACTTTTTTTCTCCTCGGAACAAACTGTATTATTATTATATGGAGAATTTATTATATTTCTAAAGAAATCTGTGGAAATAAATTTTTTTAAATTTTGGTTTAGACAGGAGAAAATCATAATTGATAATTGTTATCACATCCTTGTTTTAAAAACAAAAACTTGTGATAAATCATTATCAGAGATGTAGATTTTCATGAGAAAATTCACGAGGAAAAATAATTGGCCAAATTTTTGCCCGACTCTTGGTTCAGCGCCAAGGTGTTCCGCAGATGAGCATTAGGCCTGTAGACACTATTTCAAAAGTCGAGAAGACTCGAAATCGGTGGTGCTTTTGTGATGTCCAGCATCTTGTCTTGCCAGTTGTACTCCTGGTGGGCGTTTTCCGAGTTTCCCTCCCATACGATACGCAAATTCGGTGTTGTTCTCCCTAAAACTCTTCCCAGAAAGCACTGCCATCCTTCTTCAGTGACACGTAGTCAAGTCAGACTTCTACCACTGGTGTTTCATCAAAAACAGAGGCTGGCCCATCCTTTCCGTTCATCCATGATACCACAGTTTTCTTGGACTTGGTTTAGATGTGCCTTTCTATCAAATGGGATAAGAAACAACAAATTTCAAAAACTCACGAAACAATTTAAATGAACAATATTGATATTTCTTGATCTTATATTGGAATGTAATATTTTGTATTAAACATGTGATTTTTATATAAACTCATGTTTGTGAAAATTGCAACACCATGAAGGAATCGTCATAATTGAATGAAATTTAATACACAGTTGAGTGGTAGTGATACAAATAAATGATTAAATGTTCAAAGCAAACAAACAATAACAAGAGATCGGAATCAGTATTTTGTGTAGCCACCAGGCGCCGCAATAAGGGCTGCTACACGACGTGGCATGGAGTCAAACAAATTTTGAATGTCTGCCTGAGAAAGAGCATTCCATATTGTTTGTATGCGCACCCAAAGTTCGTCTGCAGAAGCAACAGGACGAGGATCACGAGCGAGACGCCGACCAACGAAATCCCACACATGTTCAATCGGCGACTAATCCGGGGAATACGCAGGCCAAGGAAGTAGCTGTACCTGTCGCGTTCCAAGAAGGATTGAACAGTCCTAGCGATATGAGGGCGGGCATTGTCCTGTTGAAATACAGCGCCTGGCAAGCTTTGAAGGAAGAGAACAGCTTGGGGCTGTAGAACTTCACTGATGTACCGGTTGTTGTTCAGATTGCCCACAATTCTTAGCAATTGAGATCGTCCATGATATGACTCCCAGACCACCATAACCCACCCCAGACCATAACTCGGGTGTTCGTCCACTGCGGCGTTCGATAATGCACTCCGGAAGGTGGCGTTCACCGACATAGTGTCTGACACGAATGCGGCCATCATGGTACCACAAATTAAAAGCGGGATTCGTCAGAAAACACGACATGCTGCCAATCAGCACGCCAGTCTCTATGCTGAGCGGCCCATTGTAGCCGCAGGCGGCGATGGTATAGCGTGAGAGGATCCTGTATAAAAGGAGTCCTTGCGCGCAGTCCACGCTGCAACAGACGTCTACGAATTGATGAAGCACACAATGACACCTGTAGCTATTGACCACTGTGCTGCCAATTGTTTAGAGGAAGCTGTACGGTCCATCAGCGCCATGCGGACCAGGTGTCTATCATCACGAGCTGACGTCCCATTTCGGGGTCCATTCCCGGATTTCCGAGTTGTTCGACACTCGTCCGTCCACTGCTTCCAAAAGACGCTTCACTGTGCTGCTGTTACGCTGCACATGAGCGGCTACTGCACGATAAGACAATCCAGCTTCACGAAGGCCGATGATTCTCCCCGTTCAAATTCTGTAGGTTGTTCAAATCTCGCTCTCTTTCGTCGAAGAGGCATAAGTAACGATTGAGCTAACGTTTACCACTAGCAGATAACCACCGATAACCATACACACCTCTCTACAGCCCGTCTATTTATTCGGATCCATCCGTCGTTCAGAGGGCGCTGCTCAGCATACGCATGCGCTACGGATTTGAAATTCTAATCATTTGCATATCATGCGCTAATTTGCATTTCTGAAAATTTCAGCTCACTCGCGTAAGTCCTTCATGGTGTTGCAATTTTCACAAACATAAGTTTATATCGTTGGGTATTGTATTCCACTTGAGTATATTTATGCCTCCTAAAACGATGGTGAAGATAGGGCATGCTATTTCAAAATGACTTTTAGAAGTATATATATAGCATTTGTATGGGATAAAAACCTCAAAATTCACATAAGTTGTCGCATTTTTCATTGAGTATCCCATTTTTTTTAAAAATAAGGGCTACAACAAACGCCGCAAGCAGATTCAAACCTGGACTCTCCGGAACGCTAGCTGCTCATGCTACCACTACGAGACAATAGTGCGCATATTACCACTAGGCACGACTACGAGTAGAACTATATGTCTGATTACAATAATATAAATTCTTTTTATTATTCATATAAATCTATTTATTATTAATATTATATTCGAATAATAAAGTCTATTTATCATTCATATAATTCTACTTATTATTCATATTATATTCGAATAATAAAATGTATTTACTCAATTCCTTCTATTAGCTCACACTATCTCTATATATATCTTGTTCAAATTTTCAATCGTTAATAAAATACTTTTATTCATCCACTCAAGTTCAAATAAATTTTTTTGAACTTGTAGTGGATGATACTGAATGTTGATACAGTTTTTATCAAATATTAATTCAGTAATTAAATTTAATTCATTCATTTTAGTTTTTTTTAGATTCAAGTTGCTTATATCTACCAATAGAGGGCGCCAGATAAAAATTAAAAAAAAAATGAATGAAAATTATTTATAAATGACTTTTGCAATATAGTGGTAAAAAAGTAGGAATTGACTTAAAAGTTTTTTTTTTTGTTATTATTCTTGTTACGTTTATGTGTATGACTTTTATGTTGTAAGCGAAGAGACTTAATCCTTTTTGTTAAACCGAATTTTTAACCAACAAAGTTTATCGATTAATTAAGTTGACCATGAACGTCATCAATCATCTTTCACCTGTAAAAAGGATGGTCGCTGAGTCATTTATCAGAATTTATTTTCCGAAAGTCAAGTAGAAATAACAAACAAATAGTGAGTCTTGAGCAATGCTAGCCTTTATTAACATTTGAGGGAATTTAAAGAACTGGAATGCAGCTCAAAAAAAGAGTTCGAGATGAAAGCCATGCGTACGTTTAAAGATGGCACAAATTATTAGGTGTCTAGCTGTGTTAAATATATTGAAATGAATTATTAAATGTGTCGATATATATTCGAAACGAACCATTAACAGTGTTTGGGTTAGTACACTGCAAATATGGGAATAAGGGGATATCAAGACTAATGTTAAGCCAACGATTATAGAAAAGATGAAAAGTTATTATTATGAAAAAAAGTATTGATGCTGGGTTAGTGGGTTAGAGCAGCAAATGGATGTGGAACGTGAGAATCAGAAAATAGGCAAAATCAAGACGTGTGTTATTACATATATATTTTTAATGTTTGAAATAATGCCAATGAAATCTATTATATTTAAAAATTTGCAAAAATCTGCGATATAAAAATATGTTTTTAATGAATGAATGAATTTTTCTTAGGTAATAATAAAACACATCCTATTTGAAATGGAAAATAATTCAAGATTTCTTGTTGGAAATGTACCATTGCAAATGCTGCTGTAGCTGATCTGATTAAACTTATTATGCGAAAGAGAATAATCAATCATTTATATTGATTTTCATAGATTCACGTAACATTATTATTATATTAAATGCATATATTGGTATGATAAAGGCTAGATTTAATTTGATATCAGTGAGTATAATAACATATTTTCTTAATCCAAGCTTGGAATCAACACTTAAGACCACAATAAATTATCATACGGAAGAAAATATTCAAACATTTATATTGGCATTCATAGATTAAAGTAACATTATTATTATATTTATTGCATATATTGTATGATAAATGCTGATTTACCTCATATCATAAATTAAAAGGATAATTCAGAATCACACAGAAATTGACCTCTAAAATAAAAATTTTCCACAGGGTGTCACACATCATGAAGAAGAATAAACTACAATTACAGAAACCATAGATAAGCGCGGATAGTACGTCACAATGACGAGAGTGTAAGAGAGGTATAAGAATGGCAGTAAAGTATTAAAATTGTTTCACAAGCGCTTTACAGCCTTTCAGTGCGGCAACCATAGTTATAGCTCAAATATTGGATGATTTTTTTACATTAATTGCAATTATCGGACGACTGGAATGTGGACGCACTAGCTGGAAGTATCCAGGAACTTGAATCGCCGAGGAAGTGTCATCTCGACTTTGGTGACCATTCCAAGATGATGGTAATGTGGAGTGATAGTGCAGCACAGGTCTTCGATTTACAACGCCGAATGAGGACGGTATTTAGCAGTTACTGCCAAAGAAACAGACGGAGCAGCATCAGGGCCTGTCTCGTCAGCTCTCCTTCCAGCTACCGGTACGACAGTTTCAAG
>BPLR01021143.1:0-41689 GCA_021605095.1 Caerostris extrusa
GATAAATTCCATTGTTAAAATCCTATAATATTGTAATATACAAATATACAAATATAAATTCAGTATATACAATAATAAAATAATAATATACATTCAAGGTAAAAGTTATGTGTGTTAAACTTTTTAATATACTGACGATTACGGAATTCATTGAACAGTTTTAGATAGGTGATAGGGAAGAATCAGAATAACATAGGAAATTAGCTGTACATTGCAGCGTCAAGGCTGCCATGTTGCCGTTTGTAGGAAAAAGATATACAAAAATGCAGTAAAAATCAATGGAAGTGCTTTAATATACACAAACTACAATAATTACAATAATAAAATCAAACATAAGATGCGTAAAATAACAGTTCAAAAATTTGGCCCATTAGCGTTGATGCACTTATCACGCTACACCCCATTGACTATCGGTTATTTTCAAATATACCGGCATTCCCAAGATCATAGTAGCAGCTAGTGTAATTTCCACCAACAGGTCAATTTCATATTATACAGTCGTTTAGCAAACAATGATGTTAATGGCATCCTATAGAAAAAAAAAAATATATAGTAGGAATAATAGGAATAAAATAAGACACCTTTTTTAGTTTAAAATCACTAGTCGTAAGTTTCTGAACCAAGCTTCCTTTGTTTAAAAAAACAACTCTTATTTACAGGTACCTCTAGTTTTAGCAGATAGGCAAACCTCTGGTTTTTTTAAATATCTGAAATAGATTCAGTCTTCCTCACCGCAAAATATTTTCTAATTCTTATTCATTTTTTATACTTCATACCGACTCAAAGTGAAATTCACTTATATATATATATATATACAGGATACATTTTTTTTCTGTAAATCTCGCCGCATAAAGATGCATAGTATTTTCACACCAGTTGAAAATCGACGAAGCACATAGGGAAACCACAAGTAAATATTCGCAGTTTCTACGGGGAAAAGAGCTTGCCAACTGGGACCCCACTGGAGTTCCGTGGGACAGAAATTTCCTCAGAAATGGCTACTCGTTCTTTCTACAATTCCCGACGAAAAGAAATAATAACTTTTTTTGAAATGTTTCGAAGAAATCTCACAGCAATACTACAGTTACGTCAATCGCCTAAGAGGAAATGAAAAAAGTTGAAGAGTTCCAAAAAAACCTGTAGAGAAGTCGGTCAGAAATCAAATTTCATGTGAAAAACGAATAGAATTTTTCTGGAGTTAGGCCTATCGCGTTTCTTATTTTTATGACCGTCAAAGTGACAATTTCTGGAAGGTATCAAAAATACTTGGCGATTTGATAAAGAAGCGGTAGATAACCGTAGCATGGCGACTTTGAGATTGAATTTTGTTTGTAAGATACGATAGCAACTTTTGACGTAATATCTTCAAGTTGAAATATCTTGAAAATTATTGTTTAAAAAATGAAATAATCATTTTTAATTTCAGTAAAAAAATAAAAAAAAAAAATTTAATGAATAGATTAAAAAAAAATAAATAATTCCTACAATAATAACATATATTTGTTTTCATTTTAATTGAATAGTATATTCTGTGTGTTAAAAATTTCAACAGAAAAAGCACATTGAAATAAACTAATAGAAATGGATTAGTTATTGATAAATTATTTTTTTTCTAATGCAGGTGGCAAAACACTTAGACAGTTGTCTTTTAGGCCTTACGGCAAGCGCTGCACCAGCGTTATTCTCTTTAGGAGTACTACCCAGGAAGTGCATACAGCCTGAAGATAAGCTACGGACGCGGTGTAACAATACACCCACAAAGCTCTACGATCATGTTAGACCAGGACTAACGGCTTAAAGTGGATTCCGAACCACTACAAGCATATATGGCACCGCCGAACCTTGCACATGACACCTGTGGTTGCCAGAGCACTAGCCACTTGGCCATTAGGCCCCTTTATAAATTATAAAATGCAAATAAAAAATTCGTTTTAGACTATGTATATAAAAAATGCATACCTTCTTTCAAATATCTTTTAAAAACATATGTAATGTAGTATGTTCTATTTTTTATAGATATAGATGATTAGTATATTTTTTATTAATTTTTAGCTAAAAGGAAAATGATTGAAAATGAAATAATACAAAATATAAATTTTTATCCTCTGAGCACAAGCAGATTAAAGAATATAATTTAAAACAGGATTCTTAGGTGCTTATTGATTCAGGGAACTAGCAACCTTGAAATAAGACGGCCTGATAGTGAATTGGCTAGCGCTCTGGCCTTGGTAACAAAGGCTCTGGTTCGAATTTCTGGCTTATCCGTTGCATGAATGTTTGTTAGTGGTTCGGAATTCATGTTAAACTGTAGGTTCCAGTTGCAATGAGCCTAAAGTGTGCACAAAATGACCATTGAGAGACCAACCAAACCAAATCTCTAACTTACCCCTGACAAGAAAATATCATGACATTCTGAGACTCCCATCCTCGTTGTTGAATTTAAGTAAAAAACTGTCTATAATTTATATGTCTGTCTATAACTGTCTAATAAATTTACCCTTCCAATCGAAAAATAAAAACGCAAATCTTTATTTTAACATCACTAATCGGATTTCGAACCAAGCTTCAGCCAAATACCCAATACGCTTTTTTTACTGGTAACTATAGTCAGTCTTTGATATACATTCAGTCTTCCCTATCTCAAAAGATATTTTCTAATTTATTCATTTTCTATATTTTATACTGGCTCAAAAAGTTAAGTTCACTTATATATACATATAGATAGATAGTTATAAGTATATACAGGATACATTTTTTGTAAATCTCACCGCATAACGATGCATAGTATTTTCGCACCAGTTGAAAATCGACGAAGCACATAGGCAAACCACCAGTAAATATTCGCAGTCTCTGCGGGGAAAAGCTCTTGCCAACTTGGTCCACTGGAGTTCCGTGGGACAGAAATTTCCTCGAAATGGCTACTCGTTCTTTCTACAATTCCCGACGAAAATGAAATACTTTTAAATTTTTCGGTGAAATCTCACAGCAATACTGCAGTTACGCGTCAATCGCCTAAGACGGAATGAAAAAGTTGAAGAGTTCCAAAAACCTGTAGAGAAGTTGGTCGTGAAATCAAATTTTATGTGAAAAACGAATAGAATTTTTCGGAGTTAGGCCTATCGCGTTTCTTATATTTTTGACCTTCAAAGTGACAATTTTTGAAGTATCGAAAAATGCTTCGCGATTTGATAAAGAAGCGGTAGATAACAGTAGCATGCCGACGTGGGATTGAATTTGTTCGTAAGATACGATAGCAACTTTAGACCTAATATCTTCAAGTTGGAAACAAGTTCAAAACATTGTTGTTTAAAAAATGAAATAATCATTCTTAATTTCCATAAACTAAACAAAGAAAAAATTTCAAGGAAATAGTTTTAAAAATAATAGTTTCTACAATAGAATACATTTATTTTCATTCTAATTGAAATAGTAATCTGGTGTATTAAAATTTCAACAGAAAAGGCATATTAAAACAAACCAATAGAAAATGTCTAGTATACTAGGCGTTTTAGATTACGTATACAAGAAAAATGTTTACCTATTTTAAAAATATTTTTCATAACAAACCAAACTTATTATGTTCTACTTCCCTTATACATAGAGATTATTAGTTGTTTTTCTAATGCAGCCGGCAATAAAGAAACAATTGAGCTTTATGCCATAAACAAGGGCTACACCGCAGCATCAGGCGGGCACGTGTAGCTTGAAGATAGCTATGGACGCAACACTGGGCCCCCACAAGCTCTACGATCATGTTAGACAGGGGATCTGCGGCATAAAGTGATTCCGTATCACTACAAACATCCATGGCACCGCCGGGACTGGAACTCGAAACTTGTAGTACTGAGCGCGAGAACACTAGCTACTCGGCCATCAGGTCCTTTTTCATAAATTATAAATGCTTATAAAAATTTGTTTTAAACTATGTATATAGAATGTTTACATACTTTTCAAATATCTTTCAAAATCTACATAACTTATGCTCTATTTCATTATAGATACAAATGATTAGTATTTTAGCTAAAATTATAAATGCTTGAAAATCAATTATAAAATACATATCTTTATCCTCCAATGACAAGTAGATTAAAGATTATAATTTTATACATTGTTCTTAGATGTTTATTGGTTCAAGAAACTTGTAACCTTGAAATAGGGCGAATTGGCTAGCGCTCGGCCTTTGGAACCACAATCTGTAGGTTCGAATCCCGGCGTATCCGTGGCATGGATGTTTGACAGTGGTTCTGGAACCACCCTAAACTGTAGGTCCCGGTCTTATTAACCTAAAATGTGCTAAAATGACCAAAGAGCATCAACATATTCTAACAAGGAAAATATTCTGACATGTAGATTTATCGAAATGAAAATATTCCATATAGATTTATCGTCCCAGTTATAAAAACGGAAACCTTTAGTTCATCTATAGTTTCAAACCAGGCTTCCTTTTTCAAAAAAAAAACCAATCCTTTAGTTTCTGGATACGCTGGTTCTTTAATATCTGAAATAGATTCTTTTTCCAAAATATTTTATAATTTATTCATTTTCTATACTTTACACTGGCTCAAAATTAAGTTCACTTCTATGTATATTTATATGTATTTTTATTATATATACACGTATACAGAGATAGATAAATAGCGATATATAAGTAGGTTACATTTTTGTAATCTCAGCGCATAAAGATACATAGTATTTTCGCCCCAGTTGAAAATCGGAGAAGCACATGGGCAAACCACGAGAAAATATTCACAGTTTCTAGGGGGAAAAGCGCTTGCCAACTTGGTCCACTGGAGTTCTGGGGCAGACATTTCCTCAGAAATGGCTACTCGTTCTTTCTACAATTCCCGACGAAAAGAAAAAAAAGAAATATTTTTTGAAATGTTTCGGAGAAATCTCACAGCAATACTAAAGTTCCGTCAATCGTCTAAGACGGAGTGAAAAAGTTCAGAAGTTCCAAAAACCCAGTAGTGAAGTTGGTCAGAAATCAAATTTCATGTGGAAAACGAATAGAATGTTTGAGTTAGGCCTATCGCATTTTTATTTTATGTCCGTCAAAAGTGACAATTTTTGGAAGGTATCGAAAAATACGTCGCGATTTGATAAAGAAGTGGAAAGATAACCACAGCATACCGACGTGGATTGAATTTTGTTCGTAAGATACGATAGCAACTTTTGACGTAATATCTTCAAAAAATTATTGTTTAAGAAATAGAAATAAACATTTTTAGTTTTGATAAACTAAACAAAAAAATTGCAGAGGAGTATATTTAAAAAATATATTAATTCGTGCAATACAATATATTTGTATTCATTTTAATTGAAAGAGTATAGTGTGTTAAAATTTCAATAAAAAGCATATTAAAAATATGCTAATAGAAAGTGATTATTATGTTAGTTTTTCATAAATTATATGTGTTTTAAAGAAATCGTTTAAGACTATATGTAGAAGGAAAATGTATACCTATTTTTAAAATATTTTTCAAAAACAAACCAAAAATATTTTGTTCTATTTCCTTATAGATATAGATTATTAAATGATGATTATAAATATAATAAAAATAGATTATAAAATGTTAAATGTCTAATGCAGCTGGCAAATACAGAGACAGTTAATATTTTTATGCCATAAGCTAAGGAAGCAACGCTTTTACTCATTTAGCACTACCCAGGGGACACATGTAGCTTGAATATATGCTATGGACTCCAGAAACACTACCCTTACAACGGGCTACAATCATATAAGACCGGGACTTACGTTTTAAAGTGAATTCCTAACCACTACGAAGATCAATGTCACCGCCAGGACTCGAACATGAAACCTGCGGCACTGAGCGCCAGAGCTTTATCTTCCAATGGCAAATAGATTAAAGATTATAATTGAATACAGGGTTCTTAGATGTTTATTAGTTCAGGGAATATGTAACTTTCAAAAGAAGTCTACATCATCTTTACTATCATTATCTACATCATTTTCACAACATCATCTTTATTTTTATTGTTAAATCAAGCCTCATGTCGAGATGAGATGTCTCACTCGGGAAGTCAAGAAAATCAGGAACCCTCCAATAGTATGATAAATTAAAAGTTAGTGAAATCAACAACTCGCACGCTTTTGGAATTCCAGAAACCAGATACCATGAAACATCCGATAACATCCGATAAACATCCATTCCATGAAACATCCCATAAACCTCCTTTTGGGGAACCAATAAAACCAGGTGCTAATCGAAAGTTAAATTAATCAGTTAAATTAAAAATTGAGTGAAATCAGCTTAAATTTGAAGTTCTGTATCATTCAGAATTATATAATTTGTTCCAGTGTGAATCGAATTTATGATCATCAAGATAAAATATTTAAAGTTTAAGATGGATTTAATAGAATTTGTCATTATGAGCTGTAAAGTGACAATCAAGTCACAACATCTCAGCAACTAAGACACTTAAAAGCTTTTTGCAGGGATAATGGTCATTGCTATTAATCAGTAAAGAAGCAATCTTCTGTAACAGGACATTGTCGAACCCTTCTTTTCAAGAGCGACTAAATATCTGTTAGAAGAATTTGATTACACTTGCCCAATTCCTTCAGTTCTAATTCATCTATTAAGAAGCTTATAATTAGCATGACTTAGGCACACTATAAGAAAATACATTGAAATGAGGCTAGATTCATTTTTCAAGGTAAAATTAAGCGAATTTTATAAAAATAGCAATGGGGAAGATATCATTGAAAAGAATGGTGATGATAAATGATTGATGATGAATGATTGATGTGAATGATTGATGATTTATGATTAAAAAAACGGACAAAAATTATCTTTACAACCGGATATTTAGTTACATTGTCAAACATCGTCGTTTACATCATCCAGTTAAATAATAGAAATCTGAAAAATGGACAAAACTGTAACTAAAATATCTCTTAGGAAGGAAATCAGTGAAGTTTACAGTGTAGCAATAAGGATCTCTAAAAAAACCTTTTAACACGTTTCTTTTTATTTCATATTTATTAAACCCGGCAAAAATAGTCTTTTTAATCTCTTCAGAATTAACAAAAAGAAAGGTACATGGAAATATTAAAATGGAAATAACATTGTAAAGAATGTTGACCACGTTATTGATTAATGATTGGTGATCAGAAAATGGGCAAAACTGTCGTTACAACTTGAAATTTAATTACATTTTCGAACAGATAAACAACAATCATCCGGTTAAACAAAAGAATTAAAAAAATGAACAAAACTGCAACTAGAATATCTTTTAGGAAGGAAATCAGCGAAGTTTACAGTATAGTAACAAGGATCTTTAAAAAAGGGGTTTTTTTTAATATGTTTCTTTTCATCTCATATTTATAAAACCAAATAGAGACTTTGGTTCAATCTCTTCTGAATCAACAGTAGAAAAGTTAAAAAAAATAAAGAAAATTTAATGAAACCACGTTAAAAATAAACTGTAAGCGAATCCACTATTTTTGTTTTAATAACTTTCTTTTCTTACCTTGTTTACAGAGAGACTTGGACATATTTCGGTTAATTTATTTTACTTTCAATTTAGTTAACTTTTCTTTTCTTTTCATCGAATATATAGCAAACCATTTCTATTGGATCACAATGGAGTAAGTAAACTGTAAAAATTATTTTACATAACCATCGTTTCAAGTCGCACATTAACGATGTTTTTTTTTCTGCATGTAAGCTTGCTTTTATACTGTGTACAAACAAAACGGCCTCAGATAATGTATTTGTTTTAAATATTCCCTTCCCACGGCAAATTTTAACAAAAAAAAAAAATTAGAACATTATTAAAAAAAATTATACTATGCAAAACCAGAGACAGCATGCAAACTTATTGACTTCTAAATTCAAACAGTATTCAACCTTCAGGCAATATCTGAATAACACAGTTATAAAAAATTAAATTTTTTTTTTAATACTGCACCTTTATTTCATTGAGATTCCAACTTTAAAATATTTTAACAGTTTCTGCAGTTATTTTAAAAATAAGATAATTTCTTAAACATTCCAAACTTAATAAACCTTGGAATAAAATTAAATTGGTTATTGAATAACCTCTTTAGAAGTAGGGCGTACCTTTTAAAAACATATTTATTTTGAAGTAGATATTAGTAATCAAAACTTTAGTAGTAGTAGTCAAAAATAAATGAAAACAGCACTTTTCATTTTTATAGTATGTAGAAAAATGTTAAATATTTCTTGATGGGAACCTTAATTATTTTGTATAATCTGTGACATTCTATTACTTTGACACAATGCCATAATTGAGATAGAATTGTTATTCATAATATTATTAGAATAGTTGTTCTGTTGTTTAACGATTGTTATTCATAATAATGTTTGTATGCTATTAAATGTTAAAAAGTACTTCCTCAACATTAAAAAATTCATGCACTTTCTTATAACATTAAAGTAAGGCGGAAGGCTGTAGTAATAATCAGCAGGTGAGCCTGAAGTAATAGTCATATGTTTGCTGTAGTGATAGTCAGCAGTCAGTAGTGATAGTCAGTCAAGGTTTAGTGATAATGTTATTGCTGCCCTAAATCTACCTCATTGAATTATGTGATGTTTAACAGGCTATTTTATTGTGCTGTGAAATTTATATCATTGAATATATTTTATAAAATAAGGGACCAAATGATTTTATAAGTAAGTTTATATATATTTCAATACTTATTTGACTTTTACGGATAAAATGTTCCTTTCAGCTATACATATTTTAATGCGGTAATAACATCTGGTTGGTTAGAGGCTTTTCGTATACTTCTTTTAATTTAGAAGCAACACTAAATGTACAGAAAGAAACTCTACTTTTACGAAGGCTGTTTGTATCAAATTAAGAGAAACCTACTAGTTAAATTAATTCATCAGAAAATAAATAGTTTGACAGATTTCACACTATTAAGTGTTCCTATGGAACAAAGCTTCCTTTAATGTTTCACTGTTGGCAGAGAGCCATAGCACCAACGTGGCTTTAAAACCTTACAAATTGGTCTTTCTGAATTTCTTTATTATTGTTCTTACAGTTGGCCATTGTTATTATAATCAGCCATTTAGTAACCTTTGATAACTCAGAAGTCAGTTTAAATCAGATTTTTCATTGATTTCTTTAATAAAAAAATAGGCTTCTATTCTGAAATTCTATTCTTTTTTCATCCAGTTCTTTACTTTTGATATGGTAAATTTTCTTCTTAGAAAGATCCAACGTATCTGCACAGCCTGACATCATTAGTGTTTTGCCAACCTTAATGTTTTTTTTGTAGTAAAAAACATTTTGAGGGCCTGAAGACCAGAGTGATTAGCACTCTAGCGATCTGTGCCACAGGTTTCGGGCTCGAGTCCCGGCCCTAGAAGTCTGGGGGTGGTGCTTCGTAAAACCACTTATAAACCATAGGTTCCTTGGCAATATGAGTGCAGAGCTTCTGGCGTAAGACTGACAATCATACCCTGTAAAAAGAAAACATCTCCTGTCTCAAAATTCTACCAAGAGGCAGACGGGATTGGCTCACCATGTTGTGCCAATGAAGAAGAAGAAGACAAACATTTTAATAAGTTCGCTACATTTGGAATTTTTAGAATACAAATTGTATTTCCATAATAATTCAAAATTGCAAAAATTAATGTTATTCATAAAAGTAAGTATAACTAGTCGACATGAAAGATATTTCTAGAAGAACATCACCATGAGAAAAAGAAAAATAAATTATTTCTTTTAATTTGTAAAATATAAAAAAATTATTCTTAACACCTTCGCGGAAGAAACTGTAGATGATAGTAAGTATTCACTTTTTTTCGAACTAGTTAAGCAGAATTCTGCAACAAAATTATATATATCTTGAATCTAATTCTAGTTATACATGAATAATTGCAATAACGAAAACAAACTATACCTCAACTCCTGGAGGTTATTCTCGCGATCATTCACCTTTCATGTGAAAAGGGTAATTTATGGTCCGAAAATACCCCAAATGAAAGTGAACTTTTTCCATGGCACATGTTAGACGTTGGCTTAGTTGATGGGCCTCGGATGTTTGTTTGCACTGGGAGACGAAATTAAGTTGGATGGAATGTTGAGCTCTTTCTCGTTTTCCGCCTCCGGATTGGCTGCTTTGTTGTTTTTGAATCAAATTACTGGTGAGTCTTCGTAAAGGACTGGGTGCAAGGAATTTTAGAGAAAAAGAATCGTCAATTTCCAAATATCGATTAGAGAAGTAGGAAGTGAATTTTCGAAAGAGAACAATGCAAAACTTATATGAGTTAAGTAATGGATGACTTTCTTTATTATATATGTCGAAGAATATTCTGCTATTTAAAGAGACGAAACTTTTTTTCAGATAACGATTTTGGTTTCGATGTTGAATAAATATTGTTTTGTAATATCTTGTAAGCATGGAAATTTAATTGGTAATACTTTTTAGTAAATGAGCGATTGTTTATTAAATTGGTTTTCTGTTTGGTTTTAGGTAATTTCTTGGGAATATTAAAATAATTATTTTAATTAACTAATAATTCTTAGATAGAGAGGACTGAAGGTCTTTTCTTCACTTTTCTTTCATCGAATCTATAGAAAACCATTCATTTTATATCACAATGAAGTAAATAAACTGTAAAAGTATTTTACATAACCATCATTTCCAGTCACATTAACGATGTCCTTTTTCTGCATGTATGTCTAACTTGTTATACTGTACAAACAAAACGGTATCTCAGATAAGTGAATTTTTTTTATATATATTAATTCCCCACGGCAAAGTTCAGCAAAAAAATTAGAACATTATGAAAAAATTTAACTATGTGAAAAACCAGAGACAGCATGCAAACTTATTGACTTCTAAATTCAAACAAAAAGTATTCAACCTTCAGACGAAATCTCAAATAGCACAGTGTTTGTTTTTTAAAGAGATATTTTTTTAAATATCACACAGTTATTTAATTGAAATTCCAACATTAAAATATTTTAGCAGGTACTACAATTATTAAAAAAAAAAAAATTCTTAAACATTTTAAAACTAAATAAACCTTTAAATAAAATTAAATCGGTCATTGAATAACCTTGATTAAAAGTTAGAGGCACCTTTTAAAAACATATTTATTTCAAAGTACTTTTTCAAAAATAAATTAAAACAGCACTATTCCTCTTTAATAATTTAAGGTAAGTACAAAAATTTCAAATATTTAATGATACAAACCTTTGGTTCTATAGCAGCATCAATTGTTTTTGAATAACCTGTGACACTATGCTCACAGCTATATCCATAGTTAGTTTGGTTTTCTCTACGGTCCTTTTTGTACACTTTAGGCTAATTAGATTGGGACAATTTAAAGTGTTCCAAGTTACCAAACCACTAACAATCAGCCATGCCACAGCTAGGATTCGAATCTGAACCTGTGGTACCAAAGATCAGACTCTAGCCAACTGGCCATCTCTCCGCTATATCATAGTTTAGAATATTCATAATAATTATTGTATGCTATTAAAAGTTAAAAGTAATTTCAACTTCAACAAATTCGAACGTTATTTTTACTAGATTAAAGTAAGGCTTAAGTATGTAGTGGTAGTCAGGAAGTAGTAGTCATCAAGCTATAGTGATAATGTCATTACTGTCCAAAATTTGTCTCAGTGTGTTATGTTGTGTTCAACAAACCACTTTTATAGTGCTGAAATTGATATCATTTAATATATTTTATAAAATAATAATCAAAAAATGACTTTTGGGTAAGTTTCTTCATCTATATATCCAAATAGTTATTTTGACTTTTATAAATAAAATGTTTCAAACTCCTTCGGGCTACTACATATTTTAATGGGAATTACGCTGCGTTGGTTAGATGCTTCCCATATTCTTCTTGCAATGCAGAACGCACCAATTAAAAAGGAAAGGAACTATACGAATGTTTTTTACAAAGGCTGTTCGTACCGAATTATGAGAAAGCTTACTTGTTAAATTAATTCTTTAAAAAATTAAAAAAACGGTTTGACAGATTTTGCGATATCAAGTGCGCTTATGGAATAAAGCTTCTTTTAATGTTTCACTGTTCGCAGATAGCCACAGCTCAACGTGTCTTTATAGCCCTCAAACTGGCTTTTCTAAATTTCTTTATTATTGTACTTATTATAGTTGGCCATTGGCCATTGTTAGCTTTTGTAATTTGGCCATTCAGTAACCTTTGATAGCTCAGAAGTCAGGTTTAAATAAAATTTTCATTGAATTCTTAATCAAATACATATCTTCTATTCTGAAATTATGTTTTTCATCCAGTTCTTTACTTTTGATACGTGATATTCTTTTAGAAAGATCAACATAACGTATGCACAACATTAATCTTTAACGTTAATGTTAGATTTGTGTATGTATGTGTATGTGCGTGCGCCTGTTTGTGTGTGTACTACACAAACACATATAGCATTAATATTGGCAAGTGTCCAATCTTGTGTATGTAGGGGCCTGTTGCCCGAGTGAATAGCGCTCTGGCGCTCTGTACCCTGGAGTTTCGGGTTCAAGTTCCGGCAATGCCTGGAAGTCTGTAGTGGTTTGAAATCCACTTTAAATTGTAGTTTCCTGTCTAATATGACTGTAGACACTTGGCGAAGGGCTGATATTCTTGCCCCGTAAAAAAATCTGAAGCCTCGAAAATCCATCAATGAACGAACAGTTTTGGCCTACAATGAGGCTGTGGTGCCAATGAAGAAGAAGACAAACATTTTAATGAATTCCAGCATTTGGAATTTTTAATACAATTGCAATTTCAGAAAAATTTAAAATTGGGAATATCGATAGTATTTATAATATCATTGATAAAAAGTAAGTTGCTTAACTAGTCGGAAGTGAAGCTATTTCAGTAGTAGAGCATACCATGAGAAAAGAAAAATAAATTATTCATTTTTATTTGTAAAATATAAAAAAATATTCTTAAAACCTTCAAAAAAAAAGTATAGATGATAGTAGGTTTTCAATTTTTTCGGTGTAGTTAATCAGAATTCTTGTTAATTATCTCCTATGATATTGTTAAAAATTAATGTTTACATTAACCTGTGCAAATACACAGTCAGTCATTAATGCTGTGACCACCACTTAGTTTCGACGTCAACGTGAAATAACCAATCACAAAAGGCAGGTGGCAGCACTTTGCAGTGGGTGTAAAAGAATTCCCACTTAAATACCATAATACCACATTCCCACACTCCACTAAAGCCAGAATATACAAGTGTGTATATTCTGGCTTTTGACTGGAAGTGGTCACATTAATGTGTCTGGACTGTGTAAATCGGAGATCTCAAGAAGAGAAGTATACCACAAATCAAATCTATCAAATTCACATATCAAATTGAATACTGAGACAGGAGTGAGGAGCTGGACAAAAAAGCTAATTTCAAAATGGAATATATGGGTATTTTTATTAAGAAATCAAGGAAAATCAAGAAAATCTGATTTAAATTGACTTCTGAGTTATCTAAGGTAACTAAAGGGGGCAAATTAGTGCAAGTACAATAAGTAATAAAAAAAAATTAAGTCAATTCCTACTTTTTTCACTCTATGGCAGAAAAGTCCTTTACAAATAAAGTTGAAATTTTCCTCTTACATCTGGCGCCATCTATCATTTAATACATACAACTTAAATCTAAAAAAAACTAAAATTCATTAATTAAATTTAGTTAATTGATTAAATTTAATTAATTAATTAATATTTTTAAAAAACTGTATTAACATCAAGTGTCGTCCACTGCAAGTTTCAAAAAAATGTATTTGAACTTGAGTCGATGAATAAAAAAGTATTTTACTCAACGATTGAATATTTGAAAAAGGTATATATAGGGAGAGTGTGAGTTAATGAGATTGAATAATCTCTCATTTTACTAAAAGTATTACGAATTAAATTCGCATGCTTACAAGACATTACAAAACAATATTTATTAACATCGAAACCAAAATTGTTATGTGACAAAAATGTATCGTCGTTATAAACAGCAGAATATTCTTCGACATATAATAAAGAAAGCCATCCATTACTTAACTACTATAAGTTTTGCATTGTTCTGCTACGAAGACCACTTACTTCTCTAATCGATACTTGTAAATTGACGATTCTTTTTCTCTAAAATTCCTTGCACGCAGTCCTTTCGAACAGGCACACACCAGTAATTTGGCTCATAAACAACAAAGCAGCCAATCAGGAGGCAGAAAACGAGAAAGAGCACAACATTTCATCCAACTTAATTTCGTCTCTGTGCAAACAAAGAAAACATCCAAGGCCATCAACTAAGCTAATAACGTCTAACCTGTGCCATGGAAAAGTCACTTTCATTTGGGGCATTCTCGAACCATAAATTACTACTTTTTCACGAAAAGGTGACTGATAGCGAGAATAACCTCAGGAGTTGGACTACACCCACATCACCCCACAGGATAAGCATTTCGGGTTCATGCATCAAGATTAAGCTCGCTCCAACTATCTCTGCAGGGTTTTCTGTAGTGATTGCTATCTGTTGTGAGCCACCATTTCATTTGTCTTGCTGGTCATGAAAATCAGTGTCAGAAATTCCCCCTTTTTTCTTTCTGTTGGATCTTCTTTTCTTGTGGGAAGCGATGCATTGCGTTTGTGATGAGCTTTTACTTGAAGGATGAGAAAAAAGTGTATCGGTTCGGTCGTATGTCATCACCAGCAGTATTATTTGGTTCTTGGTGGTCAAGGCAACGGTGTGTAATAACAGTATCTGAAGCAGATGAATAATTGTCTTCGTGTATTTTTTGAGGTATAGTCTGTTTTCATATTGCAATTCTTCATGTAATAACTAGAAATAGATTCAGGATATTTATCATTTTGTTGCGAATTCTGCTTAACAAGTTCGAAAAAAATTGAAAACCTACTACCACCATCTATCGTTTTCTGAGGATTTTAAGAATATTTTTTTATGTTTTACAAATTAAAATCTATAAGTTTTTTTCTTTCCCCTAGTCTCCCTTAGCATAGGGGGCTACATTTCGGACAAACAACTTTTTTTATGAATAATATTATTTTCCTTAATTTTAAATTAAATTATGATGGAAATTACAGTTTGTATTATGAAAATTCCAAATGTTTGGGATTTATTAAATGTTTGTCTTCTTCTTCTTCATTGGCAAGAACAGCCTCATGGTGGGACAAGACCTTCTGTCTACTGGCGGATTTTCGGGACATGAGATGTTTTCATTTACAGAGTAGGATTGCTAGCCCTACGCCAAATGCACAGTCATATTAGACAGGAACCTGCGGATTAAAGTGGATTCCAAAACACTAACTAATTCCAGGGGTACTGCCGGAACTCGAACCCGAAGTGTGCCCAGCAACGACCGCTAAAGTAAAATTACTAGTTAATTAAAATAATTATTTAAATATTTAGGAGATTTTATTCAAATTAAGTAGGAAATCGACTTAATAAATAATCGTTACATTTACTAAAAGATTTACCAATTTAATTAAGCAAGACTTTCCAAAACAATATTCATCTAACTTAAAAACCAAAATTGCTATTGGACAAAAGTATCCTTGCTTTATATAGCAGAATATTCTTCGACATATAATAAAGAAAGCCATCCATTACTTAACTCCTATAAGTTTTACATTGTTCTCTTTTGAAGTCAACTTACTTCTCTAATCGATACTTGGAAATTGACAATTCTTTTTCTGCAAAATTCCTTGCACGCAGTTCTTTCGAAGACACCAGTAATTTGGCTCATAAACTACAAAGCAGCCAATCCGTAGGCGGAAATCGAGAAGGGCTCAGCATTCCATCAACTTAATTTCGTCTCTGTGCAAACAAAACATCCAAGGCTATCAACTAAGCTAACGTCTAACATGTGCCATGGAAAAAAGTTCACTTTCATTTGGGGTATTCTCGGACCATAAATTACTCCTTTTCACGAAAGGTGAATGATCGCGAGAATAACCTCCATGGGTGGACTACACCCCACATCACCCACAGGATAAGCATTTCGGGCTCATGCTGCATCAAGATTAAAGCTCGCTCAACTATCGCTGGGTGGTTTCTGTATTGATCGCTATCTGTTTTGAGCCACCTTTTCATTTGTCTTTCTGGACATGAAAAATCAGTATCAGAAATTCCCCCTTTTCTTTCTGTTGGATCTTCTTCTTTTCTTATGGGAAGAGATGCGTTGCGTTTGTGGATGAGCTTTTACTTGAAGGATGAATAAAGTGTCGTCTGTCATCACCAACAGTAGTATTCGAGTCTTGATGGTGTAGACAACGGTGTAATAACAGTATCAGAAGCAAATGAATAATTGTCTTCGTGTATTTTTAGGTAGAGTTTGTTTTCGTATTGCAATTCTTCTTGTAATAACTAGAAATATATTCGGGATACTGATCATTTTGCTGCAGAATTCTGATTAACTACGTCAAAAAAAATAATAGAGAATTCTATCATCTACAGTTTTATGAAAGGTTGCAAGAATATTATTGTTTCAAATTTACAATATAAAATCCAATAGGTTTTGCTCTTTTTTCTAGTCTGTTTTACTGAGATAGCTTCATTTCATAGGTAGTTCTTGCAATTACTTTTTTAAATGATATTAATGTTCTCAATTTTAAATTATTATGGAAATTACAATTTTTAATCTAAAAATTTCAAATGTTGAAATTTATTAATATTCATTGTTTATAAAATTATTATTTAGAATTTATTTGTTTTCTTCTTCTTCATTGGTACATGGTGACCTTCATTGATGAAATTAAAACCGTTTGTCTACTGACAGACTTTCGAGACAAGAATGTTTTCCTGCTTACGAGGTAGGATTATAGCCCAACTTCAAACGCTTTACAGTCATGAGCGACAGAACCTACTGTTTGAAGTGGATACCGAACCATTCACAATCATCCATTACCTTGCTGCTCTCCAATTACTCGAACCAAAAGTCTATGGCAATGAGCGCGAGAGTTAGAATTAATAATTAATTTAAGTAATTATTTAAATATTACTAAGGAAATTTCTTAAAACCAACTCATAAATCATTTAATAAATAATCACTACATTTACTAAAATATTTTCAATTCAATTGGAGCAATTTTTCTGCTTTAAGACATTACAAAAAGAATGCTTATTAAACATCGAAACCAAAGTGTTATATGACAAAAGTATCGTAGCCCCAAACGACAGAATTATTCTTTGACATATAATGAGAAAGCCACTTATTTCTCTAATCGATACTTGGAAATTGACGATTCTTTTTCTCAAATTCCTTGCATCCAGTTCTTTACGAAGACACCAGTAATTTGGCTCATAAACAACAAGCAAAGCCAATCCGGAGGCGGAAGCGAGAAAAGAGCACAACATTCCATTCAACTTAATTTCGTGTCTGTGCAAACAAAACAACCAAATCCATCAACCCAAGCAACGTCGAACATGCAGGAAATGGAAAAAGTTCCTTTATTTGGGAATTTGACTGGACCATAAATTACTCATTTCGATGGGTGAATGATCGCGAAATAACTGCCTCAGAGGGGTAGACCACCCCATCACCCCACAGGATAAGCATTCGGACTCATGCATCATGATTAAAGCTCGCTCCAACTATTGCCCGGTGGTTTCTGTGACATTGATCATATCTGTTGTGAGCCACCTTTTCATTGTCTTGCTGGTCATGAAAATCCAGTGTCAAAATTCCCCTTTTCTTTCTGTTGGATCTTCTTTTCTGATGGGAAGCGATGCATTGCGTTTGTGGTTGAAGGCTTTTACTTGAGGATGAGATAAATGTGGTCTATGTCATCACCAGCAGCAGTTTTTTGGTTCTTGGGCGAAGATTACAGGCAACAGTGTAATAACAGTATCTGAAGCAAGATGAATAATTGTCTTCGTGTATTTTTGAAGATTATATGTGTCTTCATGTAATAACCAGAAATAGATTCAGGATAGTTATCATGTTTTTATTGCTGGGAATTCTGTAGTTCGAAAAAATAATAAAAATTTACTATCACCTATAGTTTTTTGGAGGTTTTAAGAATAATCGCTTACATTTACAAATTAAAATCGATATTTTTTTCTTTGGCATATTGGTCTGTTTTATCAGAGATAGTTTCACTTGGACTAAGATGGCAACTTACTTTTATGGATGAATAACAATTAATGTTCTCAATTTTAAATTTTTTATGGAAATTACTATTTGCATTCTGGAAATTTCAAATGTTGAGTATGAAAATGTTTGTCTTCTTCTACTGGCGGACTTTCGGGGCACGAGATGTTTTCATTTTACAGGGTAAGAATTACCCTTCAACTTCCCCCTGCGGCTTATTACAGTCTGCCATAGACAAGAACGTACGGTTTAAGAAGTAGATTCCAAAAGCACTGCAGAATTCAGGGTACTGCCCCGGGAGCGCTAGAACCCGAAGCGTGTGGCAACGAGCGCTAGAATAATGAAATTTACTAGTTAATAAAAATAATTATTTAAATATTTACAAAGGAATTTCTGCAAATTAGTAAAGCGAATCGATTTAATAATAAATCATTAAATTTACTAAAGATTTACCGATTTAATTGAAGCAAGACTTTTTCAAAAACAATGTTCACCAAACATCGAAACCAAAGTTGTTGTGTGACAAAAAAAGTATCTTCGCTTTAAATAGCAGAATATTCTTCGACATATAATAAAGAAAGCCATCCATTACTTAACTCATATAAGTTTTGCATTGTTCTGTTTCGAAGACCACTTATTTCCCTAATCTATACTTGGATATTGACGATTCTTTTTCTCTAAAATTCCCTGCACCCAGTCCTTTACGCTCATAAACAACAAAGCAGCCAATCCGAGTAGAAACGAGAAAGAGCACAACATTTCAACCAACTTAATTTGTAGTCTATGTGCAAAACAAAACATCCAAGGCCATCAACTAAGCAACGTCTAACATGTGCCTATGGAAAAAGTTCACTTTCATTTGGGGTATTCCTGGATCTTGAATTACTTCTTTTTCACGAAAGGTGAAGGATCGCGAGAATAACCTCCAAGGGGTTGGGCACAACCCCATCACCCCACAAGATAAGCATTTCTGGTTTCATGCATCAAGATTAAAGCTCGCTTCAACTATCGCTGCAGTGGTTTTTCTGTATTGATCGCTATCTGTTGAGAGCCACCTTTTACATTTTGTCTTACTGGTCATGAAAATCAGTCAAAATAAAAATCATTAATATTTTCAAAAGACTAAATTTGCAAATATTTTCGGAGCTTTCAAGAAGAAGAAAATATCAGGCATAAAAATATCAAATTAAAATTAAGGACTGGGAATTGAGGACTGGAAGAAAGAAGATAATTTCAGAATAGAGTATCGTGTTTTTGATGACGAAATCAATCGGAAAATCCTCGAAAGATATCGATTTATATTGACTTCTCTGAGCTATCTAAGTTAACTAAATGGCCGCCAACTACAATAAAGAAAAAAATAAAGAAAGTTAGGAAAGCCAGTTGGAAGGATTTGTAAAAAGCAGCGTTAGAGCTGTGGCTCTCTGTCAACAGTAAACATTAAAAGAAGCACTTCTATTCCATAAGCACACTCGATAGCGTAATATCTGTCAAACGATGTATTTTCTGATGAATTAATTTGGCAATTATGACTTCTCTTAATTCAGTACAAACAGTACTCTTAAGCAAACAACAGTACAGTAGTCAAACAGTACTTTAAAAACAAACAACAGTACAGTGTAGTCAAACAGTACTCTTAAAACAAACAACAGTACAGCTACTCTAAAACTGTACTCTTAAAACAAACAACAAGTACCCAGCACTCAAATAGTACTCTTAAAACAAACAACTGTTCAGTACTCAAACAGTGCTCAAACAGTCCCGTTAAACAATACGGTTTCGTTCCTTCTTTAGTGATGCATTCTAAATTAAAAGAATATAAGAAGCATCTAACCAACCAGGTATTATTCTCACATTAAAATATGTAATGATCGAAGGAGTTTGAAACATTTTATTCGTAAAATTGAAATAAGTATTCTTGATATGATATACTTACCTCTAAAGTCATTTGAACCATTATTTTTAAAAAGTATATTCAATGATATAATTTTCAGCAGATAATTAAACACCACATAATTTACTGATGTAGATTTAGGATAGTAATAACATTTTTACCATAGCTTGATCGACTACTACTTGCTGACTATCGCTACAGCCTTCAACCTTACCTTAATGTGGTAAAAAATGCATGAATTACTTTTAACATTTAATAAAATATAATAATTATTATGAATATTCTCAACTATGGAATTGTGCCAAAGTGTCACAGATTAATCAAAATAATTGATTCTATTAAAATCTAGGATTGGTATTGACAAATATTGAAAAACTCTTTGTTCTTACTGTAAATGATTAAAGATGAAAAGTGCTGTTTTAAATTATTTTTAAACTGCTTTGAAATAAATATATTTTTTAACGGTGCCCCATTTTCGTCCAGTAAAAACTCTTCTTCCATGATGAATCTCATGTTAAGAACCGTTTTCCAGTAAGAATTTTTCAATGATAAGTCTGATGAAGAGAATATATTCTTAAAGTAAAAACTCTTCTTCTATGATGAGTCTCATGTTAACAACCTTTCTCAGCAACTAATCTTCAATAATAAGTCTGATGAAGGGTATCTATTTTTAAAGTAAAAAACTCTTCTTCCATCATGAGTATGATTGTGATAGCACTTTTTCCCCTATCCTTTTTGTTAACTCCTATTCACGGAGAGTTCAGAATGAATCAGGAGGCCATAGCATCATAATTTGAGTTTTGCAGAAATACTTATGAAAAATAAGCGCAGAGAAAAGTAATCCTTATGAAAGCTTATCCATTAGCAGCACCTCTTCTCAAGATGTCTGGCTGTCATCTTCTCAAGATGTCTGCGACTGAGGCTTTCATTCTTTATTCTTCTGTTTATTTTACTTTTTATTCGTCTGGACTACTACTACTACTACCACCACACCATATCCCTGTCCCTAGAGTTGAGTTCCGCTGTACGGTTTGGGAAGGATGTGGGTGAGAAGTCTGAGGGGTTCTATGATGTTCTGTATAGTCACATGAAATATGGACCTATGGCTAAAATGGATTCCGAACCACTACAAACATTCCCCGGAACAGACACACTAAGCACTGGACACTCGACCATTCAGACCCCTATTCTTCAAGATTGCATACTTCATCATTTTTCGTTATTGGTTTCTTACAATCTTCATGAGATTTATCACACATTGATTGTTGGCCAGAACCATTGGTCCGTGTGCTAGAAAACAATACTAACACACTAGCTATATGAGAGCTATGATCAAATTACTTAGAAATAAAAAAGAGAACAAATAAATCTCCTCGACTCAGTTCATATTTCTTAAAAAAATTTAATATTTTTTTTGAATTTAACGAAATCTTGAATTTTTTTCTCAAGACACTTTTTAGACATTTATGTTTAGAATCACTTTACCATTTAGATTTTTCTATATAGTACAATCCCCTGACGTGATATATTTTTGATCCCTACAAAACGACAGGCCTCCACACATTAAGAGGTCACTGAACGGATAAAAATACATTGCAAGCACATGTCGAAGCAGCTGTATGAAGCAAGATACAATGCAGACCAGTAAATCGATCGTATTGACGTAAAAACAAAGCTTAAATCTCGCATACATGAAAAATAAGGGAAAAAAAACATCGGATAACAAATCACCCCAAAAGTTAATGTTCCAAGAAAATTTAAGATCCATCTAGCCCTTCCCCACCCAACGCCCCTAACGTCTTTAAATTGATTTTTTTTTTACTTCATACGACGACAGCTTCCGTCCCGGACAGTTTTGAACTATGTCCCTTCTGAAATGAAGTGAAGTGGGTGATTTTTTTTTTATTTATGGGCTGTTTGCTAGCTCACTGGCCGTTTAGTAAAATCTCTCTCCATGTCTGAAATTTTTTTTTTTTTTCAACTACACCCATCGATTTCTCAATCATAGACTTTTTATCTATGTGTTTTCGTGTACTTAATGTACAATAATAGTGAAAGGAACTATAAAAATGGGTTTGTCAGTACGAAAACGTTTATGAAGCTAAATAATGGTAAATTAATGTCTCTGTACGAAGCTAATGCCCATAAAAACAATATGGTTTCACCTAAACAGCAAGCTCTCAATAGATTTTTTCCAGCTGCAAATGTTTTTATGTTAGAATAAATTTATGGCTCTAATGTTAGTAAATGGTATTTTCTCTTGTACGAGACTAAAAAGACTAAACATAAAGTGCAATAAGTACAGAGTATTAATACATAAAATCCATCAAAGATTTATAAACCATTGCTCGAAACTAGACTGTTATTTGCAACATAGTACACGCCACCTAAATTATACGTTAATTGTATTGCTGAAGCAACTATATGAAGTATTTTTTGGAATAATAAAATTTACTCTGATACATAATTACTGAAATAGATTTGTATTTCTATACAAATATCTTTTGAACAACTTTCATCTTTAATGTATATAAATATATATATTTTATTTCTTTAATATGAAGTAAAAATTTTCATAAAATAAGTTTAATAATTTCGTAAAAAATAAATCAGGGTAATTTTCCATGTACCCATACCCATTCTTATTATCGTATCCTAAAACATTATGCACTAAGGAAATATACCCATTCCTTCAATTTTAAGAACAGATGTTATCATATTTAACAACTTCCTTCAGATGAAAACGTGAACACGAAAAACATGAACAGATATATGTAAAAAACATGAAAGATTTGTCTGAAGGCGTGACATCTTTTTCTTTTCGCTAGTTTGGCTTCTCAGTGTTTCGACAAGCTGTAGCTATTGTCGATTCCAATAACTCTATTTGGACCTAGATCTCTTTTTTTTTTATTTGGACAACATCAATAAATTATTGAAGCCTACTTTTTTACAGGAAGTTAAGATCTGACCCTACTCTGTAATTGGAGTAGTTATTCCAACTGTTATCTGTACAAATTTAGATTTGACTCCTTTTGACGCATGTTTTCATCAGCTTATTTTTTATTTAGCTAGTATCACTTTCCAAGTTATGAAGAATAAATATATTTTGATTATTTCTTTAATTTGAAGTAAAAAGTTTCATAAAATATTTTTAATAATTCCATAAAAATAAATTAGTTAATTATCCATGTATCCATACCCATTCTTAATAATGCATCTAATCCATTTTGCTCTGCGGAAATACACATATTCCCTCAATTTTAAGAGCTGTCCTCAATGTTTTGATGTCGTCTTGTGCAAATAGAGTTGCTGAAACCGACGTTAGTGACAGCTTGTAGAAACACTCTAGCGAAAAAAAAAGCTGTCACATCAAGATTTCAGAGGAATTTTTAACATTTTTCAGCGTTTTAACATCTGCCTTCAGATGAAAACGTAAACACTAAAAATATGAACAGATAAAAGAAATTTTAAAATTTTAAAAAAAAAAAAAATTGAAATTTAGAATTATTAGAAAATATTAGAAATTTTTAAATTGTTTTTGAAATCTTGAAGGGACGATTTTTCTCTTCACTAGTTTGGCGATTCAGTGTTTCTACAAACTGACACTAACTTCAGTTTCAACTCTATTTGGACCTAAACAGCATCACCTAATTATTGAAGCTTACTTTTTTTATACTAATTGCAGAATATGGTTAAATATCAACTCCCTTGTAGTAACAGTTCATCTGGGAGTCCAAGTGGAATTGCAATATGGATAACGCTATCAGCATCGCTCTGAAAGACTTACAAATTACAACTCTTATCTATAAAAATTTAGATATGACTCTTACCTGTTTTTATCAGCTTATTTTTATTTAGGCAGTATCAGTTTCCAAATTATGAAGAATAAACAATAGAAAGTCCAACATGTGACCCAATAGTAAGTGCGTCTCACGCAAAGTGGTGGGTTTAACTTCCAATCCTTTGACAATGTCGATTTCACTGCTTTCTGAAACAAGACGAGGGAAAATCTTTAGTATCAATAGGATTGAATTGCCTAGTAAGAGTTTTCCGGATTATCTTCCGTATGACATCTAAATGGGATAGTCCTCCCAGAAGGCAATGTCTAACTTGCATGTCGAAAAATGTTTTGTATGAAACATACAGAAGTAGAAAATGAAATAAACCGAGATTTAATGAAAAAATAACAAAATCTTATTAAAGAAAGAACTAAAATATGCTGGCTAACAATAAATTTTGAGGATATTTTCTAATTTCTACTGTTATTATTTAGAATAAATAACTATTTTTGCTTTTATTTATAGTTATCTTTTGATTGCGTGTCATTGTCTCTTAATCATTTGAATTAAGTTCTCTGTAATCTAAAGATAGTATCTCAAGTGGAGATATTTTCCTGATGTTTACATAAACAAATAGTATTTAAGTAATTAATAAAAAAAAATTGAAGTGTTTGAGGATTAAAGACACTTATTAAATCAACTTTATCTGCCAACAAATTGTACGTCACTATTTGTATAATTTTTTTATAAAATTTTATAATTAAAATAAATTAATAATGTCAATGCTACAAATAACATCTGTTGTTCTATAAATCCATATAAAAAGTTTTATGCCATTCTTTATTACAATCAGCAATGGTTTATTATTATATAAAAATCCAACAAAGAGTGATAAAGAAAGTGAGTGAGAAAGATGAGCAAATATTTTATCGTGGGTAGGGTAGATATTCCTTATTATTTAAAATTAAACTTTTAAATTGTATTTTGATTTTAAAATTGCTAAAATTGCACAAAATATTTTACTAAGACACAAAAAAAAAAAATTATGTACATCAAGTGTTTAAACAAAAACTCAAACATAATAATTAATACTTTATGTACAAAGTATGCACATGTATACCATTGAGAATAAATTATTTTATAATACTAAAGATTATAAAAATATTTTAATATTTACCGTCCATTATTAATAAATGCAGCGTAATAAATAAAACTAGAATTTAATAGTAAAGAACAAAATTTTAAAAGTCAAATTTATATTTATAAACACATTAAAATTTCAAGCAGAAATGTTTCGTCTTATTTAAAAAAATTAATAAATTGACTCAGAAAATATAACTCAGTTGAGATTACTTTAACTACTTATAAATTTAACTACCATCATACAGAAATAAATGATTTTTTAGTTGCATTTGACAATCGATATGTACAAACTGAATGCAGTTAATATTTTAATAAACATGTTTGGTTTATTTATATGTTATATTAAATGTAATCGTGTTTATTACATTTATTTTAAAATTATTAAGGCATACTTGTAACCGTATTGTATTAATTTAACCGTAAAAATTACTTAAACCATACTTTAACCGTACTTGTAACTGTATTGTATTAATTTTTAACAGTAAAAATTGCTTAAATCATACTTGTAACCGTTTTGTATTACTTTAATCGTAAAAATAACTTAAACCGTATTTGTAACCGCGTTCTATAGCATTCTTCAGATAAATTATTTAAAATAAATGTTTTGATATTTTACCAAAATGATATGCACTTTAATCCTTCAAATTCTTTTTTTTGCATTTTCCTTAACTGTAAATGGTTCCAACCACCGTGAAATGCAAATAAGACGCGACCATTTTTTCAGCAACTCCTATTAACTGGGTCAAACAAACGACCCTCGTTGCAGTCAATGGAGCAACTTGAACTGTTCCGCGACATTTATCGACTTTTCCAGCGGTGGTGTTTTCATTGAAATCCCCCCCCAAAGTGGAAGTCAGGGGGGAAAAAGTCATTCTCCAAAGATATAGCACTGACCACTCGTCGGGACCTCTCGGTAATGAAGATATAACGCCCAACAATAGATTTCCGAAATGGTGCACTGAAGAGAAGAGATGGAGAGAAGTTGTGATTAATTCTATACTTGAAATGGCGTAAAAAGAGTGCACTCAGTCATGATTGACTGGAATCTTGATTCCTAAATCGATCTATATTTTTTTTTTTATTTATCACTTTCTTTTCATAGTTTTGATTTATGTAATGATATCTATGGAAATGTCATGAAATGTATTAATTTTATCTCCATCGTTATCACAATTATGTCAATGAGGAAAGAAAGTTGTGATTAATTAAATTATTTAAATGTTGTAATTCATGAATGTGAATTGACTGAAATCATGATTACTGAGTAGCTTTCTTCAAATTTACTTATTTCTTTCTTTTCACAGTTTTGATTGATTTAATGATATTTTTGGAAACGTCATGAAATGTATTAATTGTATCTTCACCATTATCAAAATGATGCCAGCGAGGAATAAAAGTTGTGATTAATTAAATTTTTTAATTGATGTAATTTTTGAATGGGAGCAGCCGGACATGATTGACTAAAATCTCTATTATTGGGTCGATTTTTTTTTCTTTTTTACTTCTTTATTTATTTTTTTTACACATTTATTTATTTATTTAAGTTTGTGTAACGATTTTTATGGAAATTTCAGAAAATATAATAATTATATCTTCATCAATATCATCCTCATCACAATCATATTAGTCAGAAACAAAAAGATTATAGGACATGATTAATTCTGTCCTTGAAATGGCGTAACAGAGAGCACTTACTTAAACTGTACTTGTAACCGTGTTGTAAAAATTACTTTAACTGTACTTGTAACCGTGTTCTATTATTTCAAGCATAAATTTACTTGTTTAGATAAAGCAGAATGTTTTCTGCCATCCGTTATAATTTCATAAACTGTAAAATATTACTTCTCTTAAACTAAATGATTCAAAATAAATGTTATGATATTTTACCAAAAGGATATGCACTTTTTAATTCCTCAAAACCCTTTTTTTGCGTTTTTTTTTTAACTGCATATCGTTCCAACCTCCGTGAAATGCAAATAGGACGTGACCATTTTTTCAGCAACACACTATCAATATTGAGCCAAACAAACGACCCTCGTTGCAGTCAATGGAGCAACTTGAACTGTTCCGCGACATTAAGTACCGACTTATCCAGCGGTGGTGTTTCTCATTGAAACCCCCAAAGTAGAAGTCAAGGGAAAAAGTCATTCTCTAAAGATATAGCACTGACCACTCGCCAGGACCTCTCGGTAATGAAGATATAACGTCCAACAATAGATTTCCGAAATGGTGCACTGAAGGGAAGAGATGGAGAGAAGTTGTGATTAATTCTATCCTTAAAATGGCGTAAAAAGAGTGCACTCAGTCATGATTGACTGAAATCTTGATTTATAAATCGATCTCTATTTTTTTTATTTATCTCTTTCTTTTCATAGTTTTTATTTATGCAATAATATCTACTGAAATGTCATGAAATGTATGAATTGTATCTTCATAGTTATCACAATGATGTCAGTGAGGTGAAAAAAGTGTGATTAATTAAATTTTTTAAAAGCTGTAATTCTTGAATGTGGCAAGTCGGTCATGATTGACTAAAATCATGGTTACTGAGTTGCATTATTTTTAACCGTAAAAAATATTTGAAACGTACTTGTAACGGTGTCGAATTATTTTAACCATAAAAACTATTTAAGCCATACTTGTAATTGTATTTATTACTTTAACCGCAAAATTTCTTAAACCATACGTGTAACCGTATTGAATTACTTTAACAAAAATTACTTAAACCGTACTTGTAACCGTGCTGTATTAGGTTAAGCGTAAAAATGTCTTAAATCTTGTAACCGTATTGTATTACTTTAACCGTAAATTTACTTGTTTGGATAAAGCAAAATTTTTTCTACAATCCATGATGATTTCACAAACTGTGAAATATAACCTTTCTTGAGATAAATGATTCAAAATAAATGTTATGATATTTTACCAAAATGATATGCACTTAAATCCCACAAACTCTTTTTTTCGCATTTTCCTTAACTGTAACTGGTTCCAACCACCATGAAATGCAAAATAAAATGCGACAATTTTTTTCAGCAACGCACTATCACTACTGATCCAAACAAACGATCCTCGTTGCTGTCAATGGAGCAACTTGAACGGTTCCGCGACATTAAGTATCGACTTTTCCAGCGGTGGTGGTTCTCATTCAAATCCTCCCAAAGTGGAAGTCAGGGGGAAAGTCATTCTCCAAAGATATAGGCACTGACCACTCGCCGGGACCTCTCGGTAATGAAGATATAACGCTCAACAATAGATTCCGAAATGGTGCACTGAAGAGAAGAGATGGAGAGAAGTTGTGATTAATTCTATCCTTGAAATGGCGTGAAAAGAGTGCACTCAGTCATGTTTGACTGAGATCTTTTTGATCTTTCGACTTGAGTCGATTTTTCATTTTTTACTTATCTCTTTCTTTTCATAGTTTTGAATGATGCAATAATATCTACTAAAACGTTATGAAATGCATTAATTGTAGCATCATCGTTACCATAATCATGTCAGTGAGATTAATTAAATTCTTTGGTGATGTAATTTGTGATTAATTAAATTCTTTAAATGTTGTAATTTTGAATGTGCACAGCCGGTCGTGATTGACTGAAATCATGATTAATGAGTCGATTTCTACTTTTTTTTACTTATTTCTTTCTTTTCACAATTTTGATTGATGTAATGATATATGTAGAAACATCATGAAATGTATTAATTGTATCTTCATCATTATCACAATCATGTCAGTGAGGAATAAAAATTCTGAATAATTAAATTACACTCATGTCCATAAATTAAGGATAATGAAGTTCAGGCAAAGAAAGAGACAGAAGCAAAACAATGCTTGGATATGCTTGGCCGATGAAGTGCAGCCCGTCAACATCCTCCCACCTGTCAACGGAACTTCGGAGAGCATTGCTTGATGAGTGGTGTAATATTCCCCAAGATCAGATTGATAATTTGATACTCAGCATGCCTAGGCGTTGTAAGGCCTGTATTGCATCGTCCGGGAGACATACTCCATATTAACCATCATACTAACCATGTTATACTGTTTTTTGTAAATAGGTTCTTTTTTAAAATTTGCTCCAGGGAGTAAAAATCGCAATTTTTATTAATTATGTCAAACATATTGCATCTTTTTGCTCTTTACCTTTGTTTAATATTATTTGTTTTGTTTTTACAAATAAGTCATTGTAAAAACAAAATGCAATTCATCGGCCAAGCATATCCCACGCATGCTCTATTGAGTTCAAGTCCGGAGAGTATGCTGGCCAATCCATACGGGTGATATCCTCCAATTGATGGCATTTCGTCTACAATGTTTGCACGGTGAGGACGGGCGTTGTCATCCATAAACAGAAATTCAGCACCCATGGCGCCCCGGAAACAAACGTACATGTTGTTCCAAGAATGACATCCTGATAGATGTGGCCTGTCATCGTTACACTCTGAACATGCAGGTCAGTTCTGGAACCAGAAAATTCCTCCCCAAACGAGCAATCCCTGCACCACCGTAACGGTGTCGTTCAATGGTGTTCTCTTGGTGGTAACGGGAATCTGACGCTCTCCATATGAAAGTCCGGCGAGAATCAGACTGCAAACTAAACCTGGACTCGTCGGAAAATATCACACAAGACCACTGTTGCGGTGTCCACAATGCATGCTCTCTACTCCCAGGTTAATCGCCAGGCGACAGTGAGTTGCGGTAAGTGGACACATCTGACAGGCCTACGAGCATATAGACCAATGTGCCCTAAGCGTTTGTACACGGTCTGCCTTGAAACTGTCGTACCGGTAGCTGAAGAGGGCTGACGAGACAGGTCTGATGCTGTACTCCGTCTGTTTCTTTTGGCGGTAAATGCTAAATATCCGGTCCTCCTTCGGCGTTGTAACTCGGGGGCGACCTGTGCTGAACATCTACTCACGTTACCATCATCTTGGAATCGTTGCCAAAGCCTGGAGATGACACTCTGGGCGATTCAAGTTCCTCGGATACTTCCAGCTGGGTACGTACACATTCCAGTCGTCCGATAATTCTACCACGTAAAAAATTATCAAATGTTTCCTTTCTGCCATGACTATGCGGTTATTGCACTGAAAAGCTTTTAAAGCGCTTGTGAACAATTTTACTTCTTTGCCACCATTCCTTATATACCCCCTCTTACACTCTCGTCATTGTGACGTACTATCCGCCATCTGGTGGTTTCCTGTAATTTGCATATTTTTCTTCAAGATGTGTGTGATAATTCTACGGGTGAAATTTTTATTTTAGAGTTCAATTTCTGCGTGATTCTGAATTATCCTTAATTTATGGACATGAGTGTATTATTCTGAATTTCATTACTTTTTACATAAGTGTAAATGTTGTATGACAGGATAGCAGATATTCGTATCATGTATAATGAAGAAATTAGTGAATGTGTGTGCGACCTTAACAGGTCGAAACCACTACAGATTGAATATGCTATACTATGAGTTGTTCCATCGTGATTGATGATAGACCACGAGTTGAAAAAGGTCTCTTCCATTGAGAAGTGAGGTAAGCTGACCCCCTCCCCCTCGCTCTTGACGGATTGTCTTAAAATGAGTTTTTTGATGAGAAGAGAGAGTTCTGCAACGAGTCGACCAGGAGTGTTTTTTTTTTTCCTCAGAAGTGCCTTAATAGCATTAATTTTCCACCTGTTTTCAAAGTGTGTACGTTGTGGCTTCGTGAATCACGCCGTGTGATATTAAAGTCTGCCGCAGAGCAGGTGCTTAGAATCGTCATAGGCTCGAGAACGAATCTACGAACTTGGAATAAACAACATTTGTGTATCTAATTTATATTCTTAATTTTTTTTTTTTTTGTAAATAGAGTTCTCTATATATGTATATAGTCCTTCTAAATAAAAATTAAAGTGTTCCTAACAACATGAAAGTCGCCTTCTTCTTGAAGCCGTTATAAAGTCTAGAATAGGCCAAGACGTTACAGTTAACTACAAAATCCGTCATTGAATTCGTCCTTTTTCATTGATAATTTTAACTTAAAATCAACATTTTCATTTAAATTATTTTCAAAAAGTAAAAAAATTATTAAAACTATTCAAAAAGAAAAACTTTTTGAATAGTTTGGTTTCTCCTACTTAATCTAAACATAGAATATATATATAAAAATATGAAATTCATAAAACGACATATAATCTTTTATTACGAAATTTACTCATGAAGTATACGGTAGTTACTTTTAGTTTTATTAGATTTTTGTATTGAAAATGTTAATTTTCATTTTAACGAACGAACATTGCCAGCTTCTTAATGCTTGACTCACTCAATTTCCGGAGTACTACATACTGCAAAGTATCATCAAACATTTTTGAAACCTTGTTTACATTCAATAAGGCCTTGTTTGATTTTCTAGTGGCATTAATTAAGCCTCGATGAACAAAGGTTTAAATTTTAAAGGAGATACTTAGTTTTATTCGAGAGATTAATTAGCTCACACGCCAATATTTAACATTAAACTCTTTTAGTTGGGTACTTAATTTAGTTATATTTTATGTTTCCGACAGCAGAGTTATTAATTAGAAAGTTAGTAATTGATATAAAAACTTTTCTTTACTTGTAAATTTACTTTTCCATTAGTGGAAAGGCTTTTTCTAAAATATTTTTATATTTATTTACAGTTAAATGAATTAAATTTTTGTAAATAATTAATTTAAGTTAAGAGACAAATTTTTATAAAAAGTATGTAAAATAGCATGAATGTTTGGAAGCTTTTAGTTATTAGATTAACATGCAATAGAAATTATGTAAAATTTGAAGTAGTTTTCACTTTGAATAGTATACAGTTATATTTCCTGAGAAATTTGATTGCAATGAGAAATCACAACGTATTACCAAAGGCCACAGTAGAAACTAAGGTTTGGCTATGTTTGGTTTGCCGTTCTACGTTCATTTTTTGCACACTTTAGACTAATTAGATTTACAGTTTAACGTGGATCCGAACACCAACAAACATCCATACCACCCCCAGGATTTTACCAAAGGCCAGAGCAGAAACTTCTAGGCTTTGGTTTGTTCACGGTCATTTTATGCACACTTTAGGCTAATTAGATCGGGACATACTGTTCAGCGGGGATTCCGAACCACTAACAAACATCCATGCGATGGCCAGAAATCGAACCTGAAGTATGTGGTACCAAAGACCACGGTAGAAACTAAGGTTTGGTTTGTCGCTCTACGGTTATTTTGTGTACAATTTAGACTAATTAGGACAGGACCTCCCGTTTAACATGGATTCCGAACCACCAAAAACATCCATGACATACCCACCAGGATGCGAACCGGGAGCAAGTGGTACCAAAGGCTGGTGTAGAAATTAAGGTTTGGTTCTTTTTTTGTCGTTCTACGGTCATTTTTTGCACTCGATTGGCTAATTAGACAGGGATCTACAGTTTAACGTGAATTCCGAACCAACAACAAATATCCGTGCCACCGCCAGAATTCGAACACAAAAGCCTGGGTACCAAATGACAGAAAGAAATTAAGGAGACTCCGTGTCGACAGCAACCATATATGAAAGCACCTAGTATAGACATCCAATTTGTCTGTTGGGAATTTGCTGCATTTTTACCCTTATGTCAATATTTGTTGTTGTTTCTTATCCCACTTGGTAGACATCTAGACCAAGCCCACGAATCTGTATGGACTGATCAGACTCACTCATCACAACAGCTTCTATTGTGATGCAGAAGTCTGATAAGTAGAAATCTGACTACGCTCCTGACGCTCTACAGTCATATTCGACCAGAACCTACGGTTTAAAGTGGATTCCGAATCACTATAAACGTCCATGGCATCGCAAAGACTCGAACCCGAAACCTGTGGCACCGAGAGCCAGAGTGTTAGACACTTGGCTATTCAGGCCCCGTCAATCATTGTAAAGAAATTAACCTTAAAAAAGTAACCTCCGAAAGTAATACCCTCTCTTCAACACCTGTCGGTAAACAGTATGTGATATACGCCATTGTACAAAAAAATGATCAATAACACATTATTGATTCTTAAGCAAAAAGTTACAAAAAAAAAATAGGATCTAGACTGATTATGAAATAAAATAATTAATTAATTGATAGATGAGGCAGAATTCATATTTGAGATATTTCTTCTATTTCAGATTTAAACCGTATATAAAGAAAATAAATTTTTACAATATTTTTATGTTGTTATACATGAGTAGACCACATGTCTCACTCATGTATATCCCTATAGCCCAGCAAAGTGTGATGAAGAAAAAGGTTTTTCAGGAGGAATTTTAGGGATACCCATTTTGCATATGTTTGAGGTAAAAGTAAAAAACCAAAAAGATTTCATCAAGGAAACTGTTCATGTTGTTTCTTATCCCACTTGTTCGCAGCAACATCTAGAACAAGTCCAAAAACCCGTGTGCTCTCATGGAAGAAGGGAAAGCTGGCACCTTCCGTTATGATGAAGCACGCGTAGGTAGAAGTCTGGCTTGGTTCCATGACGCTGACTCTTTATGGGTAGTGTTGTCAGCCCTAGGTCCCACAGTTATATTAGACAGGGACCTATGGCGTAAAGTGGATTGTGAACTACTACAAAACATCCAGAGCACTGCCAGGACCATAACTCGAAAACTACGGCACCATCAGGCCTTGTTTGATAGTTTTGATGATTGGTAGAAAAACCATTTTTAGCAAATACTTCGATTAAATTTAAAATTTTACAGCAAGTCTATCATTTGTAAGCTTGTGGTAACGAATGCCAGAGCGCTAGCTATTGTGCATCACGCCGCCCCGTAGGCAGAAGTCTGACTTCCCGTAGGCAAAGCTTAGGTAGAAGGCAGTGCCTTCCTAAAGGACTTTTATGGGAAATATCCCGCATTTACGTATCGTATGGGAGAAAACTCGGAAAACTCTCATCAGTAGTCCGACTCACGAGGCAAAGATATCGAACATCACAAGTGCCATCGAAGTCTCTTCGTTTTTTGAAACAGTGTCTACAAACAAAGCTGCTAGCGGATTGCATCTCAGCCCTAATACTCACCAGCAACTCACGTTGCCACTCAGCCACGAATCGAACTTGAAGAAAACTAACTGTCGATACGAGTCCCTATAATATGATAGTTTCTGAAAGCAGTGCCTGCAATGAACGCCACTATCAAATTCAAACTGGATATCTTACATATTATCTTGCCGGTTAGCTACAGAGATCACCACTAGATACAAATTGGATTAGAATTAATATTATAAGAAGTTTTAAAACTAAGACATTTTGTAATCTTATCTTCAAACTAAGTTTCTTATTATTTTCCTTTCACTATTTCAAAACTAAATCTGTCACTTTCACTTATCTCGTTTACGAAAGATCTATTTATAAAAATGTGCTTGAAATTCTTTAAATGGTCTCTTTGAGTTTGTAGAGGGTTTTAAAATTTTATTTTCATGTCTAGACATCACTACATTTATTTCCATTTGTAAATGACTTATAAAACTTTTTCCAAACTTTTCGCGAGAAATTCTGAGAAAATCCCAATTTATTTCTATTCGTAATTTTTTCAAAAAGAGCCTTTTATTTAAGAAAAAACTATAACTATCGTAAACCTGTTTTGGATAGTTAAATTATTTGTTTTTGATTTTCATACTAGTTTCATATAATATATATATATAACTTCATAACTTCGTAACTATGCTATGTGGGCTTTGTGATTTTGTTATATAATTTACACGTAGCGAATACTGCTAGTGGCTTCTGATGTGTAAAATGATAGTGTTCCTAATACATTGTTTGTGAGTTCTCCTTAATTTTTGTACTGATGTGTTGTATTCTTTATATTGTAAAGTGTGATTGTTGTAGCAGATCATGCGTTTTAATCACACTTTAATTGTTTAAAATACTATTTTATTGTTTTTTTAATCTTATTATAATTTTTAATAAATTTCGATAGTTTAAAATTTCCGTTAATTCTTTATACTGTGTTTGGTTTCTCTCTCACATTTCTTCTAAGAAATTGCAAAGTACCATATCAAATTATACATCACCATTCACTTTTCCCATGCTGCTAATTAACAGGAACCATCCAAATGGGCAATACATTATCCAAGTCAAGTACTATGCATGCAAAAATTATTAATCGTTGTCGATCGAACAGTCACTCGCTTAATAAATATATTATTATAAGTCACAAGATTCTGTCGCTTTAACTCGATTTTTGCTTTATAGACCAGGCTAATCGTTTTTCTACTATATCTTGCCATCTCTAAACGAAAATCTATTCTGTTTGCTCCTATATTAATGAAATACGTCGCTAAATATGTCTTTGACTTGATTCAGTTATTGAGAGAATAGAAATAACATGGTTCATGGGTATGCATTCCTTGACAAAATTATCCTCGGGATGCTATAATTATTTTATTTTGGATTCATATGTATTTCTGGTTGGTTTTAATAATTTCTTTTGGATTTCTTCGACTACAAGTGACCAAATCCTGTATTTGTTTATTCTGTATAAATTTCTGGTGGTTTATTATTTTTAATTTATTTATTTTATTTTTATTTTTATTTTTTATTTATTTATTATTATTTTATTTATTTATTTTTTATTATTGGCTAAATCTTTTGATATTTGTATTTGTCTAATGGTTTTTAGTTTCGTTGTTGCAACTTATGCGTCTTGAACAATTTTTTCATTTTTTTTTTCCTGAAAGGTCTCAACGTGAGGCATTTCTAGGTTTTTATAATGCTAATGCTAATGTTATATTTTTGTTATACAATTTTGCATGTAACGAAAATCTGAAATGCTTTTGATGTGCAAAATGATGGTTTTTCTAGTTCAATTTGTCAGTTCTCATTTGGATTTTTGTGTTAATGTTTTTTGTTTATACTTATACATATTGAAGTAGAATTCTTATTTGTACTTTCAAATTGATAATTACCCTTATTTATAATTTTTGTAAATATAAAACACCAATATTTTATAAATTAAATGCAACAGGGTTTGCTCATGTATTTTTACTCAAATGATGACATATTACCAAAAATAAAAATGTAAATATGACCAGCTATTCATATAATTACATAATGATTTATTTTCTTCTTTCTTGTTACATTTTCATTTAATGTATATATTTTCTTAAAACTCACATTTGCTTTTAAGTCATTTAAAATATTATTTATTAAAAATATAATTCTTATATCAAGTTTGTGTTTAGAAGCATAATTTAAAAAGCAAATAATTTTAAAGCAAAAAAAACTCTTTTGACGAGAAGATTTAAAATAAATAACTTGTTAATTTTTAATGTTGTTAGTTTTTCTAAATAAAATATATCTGATTATCATTTGTTTTTATAAATTTCACATAAGGAATGTTTAATTGAATTACATTTAGTTTATTAATAAAATTGAACCAAAGCATTTTTATAATTCTGGTAAGTTACTCAGATGAACTAAGTCTTTATTCCCAAAACTTTTTAAATACTTACAACTATTTAGAAGCTACTAGATAGACCTAAAACGACTATAAAGTTATTAGACCTAAAACTGCGTATATATATATATATATATATACGTATATATATATATATATATATATACACACAGTTTTAGGTTTATATATATATATATATATATTAGTATTGGTCTGCGGCATACTGTAATTATCACATGGCATGATGCACGAAATCACAAGGGGTTCCCTTTGGAAACAAACGAAATCTACGGCCTATTCAGTCACCTAAAAGAAAAAAAAACAACCCTACTGGTCGACGTATTAATGAACTCTCCCTTCTTCGCCAAAATCCTCCTTTTTACAAGAGAAAGGGGATCAGCTTCCCTCACTTATAATTGGAGTAACCATTTCTCAGCTCATGGTCTATCACCAATCAAGATGGAACAATTCATGGTATAGTTCATATTCCATCTGCAATTATTTCGACCTGTGAAGATCACACAGATAATCGCTAATATCAGGAGGTCTCATCATCCATGACACGGAATATCTGATGAATGACAGGTTGTTCTCAATAGTACAAAACGCTAACTGCATGTAATATAACTACCCACAACACTGCTTGTCTGCTGTCAAATTTGAGTGATGAGTTTTTATTATATACTTGTCAAATAAAACACATTCCTCTCTCCTGGCAATGAAATGGCAAAACTCTCTTCCCTTCAGACAAAAATGCTATAATACTTTCATGTAATTTCTATAAATTATTAAAATATTCTACATTTCACGACAAAAATTGCAGAAAATAAATTATCTGAAAACTTAATTGATGTTTTAAAACGTTTTTAATGAAAAACATACATAAATATGCTATATATATTTTAAATAACTATTATTATATTCATTCGAATTAAAATATTTTTAGTTATTCATATTATTTAGTTAAATTATCTTTATTTTTTATACTTTAAGATATCCTAAATCCAGAGCTGAATTTTTTATAAATTTAATAATTCATCTTTTTTTGTAATTAATCAATCATATTCATTAACCAGCATAATTCTGATTTATTTCAATATAATTTCTCTTAGCTTTCCCAGCTTTATAATATTTTATTTCTTCAAAATCCAATTAATAATGAACAATTGGTTTTAATAAAAATAATTTAAGAGACTTCGATTAATAAAATTCCATTAATTAAATTATTAATTAACAAAATTATCTTATGTGAAATATTTATATTAATAAAAACAATTAAGTTTGCTTATAAAAAAAAAATTAAGTGATTTTTATTTAATGTTGGCAATTGATGGATAAGACCTGTATGGTAGGGGATTTCTTTCTATCGCCTCTCTCATTTAATCCCCTAATTTCTCGAGATTGACGTGCCAATTCTCCCGATTTAGGGGGAAATCCCTGATTTCTGTATTTTCTCCTCATCTTCTTATTAAGTCTGTAAATCTCCCGGCTTTTGGACTTATTCAGAAGTCCCTATTTTTCCCTACCTTCTAATCAGTTCTAATAAGTAAAAAAAAAAAAAAAAGACAGACTGCCAAGTTTGTCTACTATCTTTCTAACGTTTTTACATACAGATTTTTGTCAATTTTTTTTATGGAAAAGATGGTCAAAGGTTAAAGAGCCTTTTAACAAATAAATGAAATTCAAGTAGCAATAAAGTATATTCAAAGAACAACAAATGATATAACAGTAACAAATGATCATATACAAGTATCAACAAATGATATAATAGTAACAAACAAATGATATTCAAGTATCAACAAATGATATACCTTTAATAAACGAATGGTATTCAACTAACAATAAATGATATTCAAGTATCAACAAATGATATACTAGTAACAAACGAACGATATTCAAGTATCAACAACTGATATACCAGTAACAAACGAATGAAATTCAAGTAACGAACAAATTTAGCAACAAAAATTAAAAAATATCCCCACAAATTTGAAAGAACAAACTTAAAAGATGGCATCTTATACGAGATAAATATGAAATTAAATGTTCCTCCCTTGAATAGTAGTTACCTATAGCATTAATCTATGAACTTAATTATTGCAATAAAGCAATAATATAGGATATATTAATATAGACGGTTTTTTACAGGTTTACACAGATTATTTTATGGCGTCTCTTATAAAGGCAATGATAATTTTAAATATGCGTTCGTGTGATTGGAACAACTTGAAGTTACAAAGTGTCATAGTATATAATAAAAATAAAAGAATGTAAATTGTAATAGAAGCAATTCTTCTTCTTCATTGAGTAGCAGTTCCCAATTGGCTAGAGTTCTGATCATTGGTATCACATGCTTCAGATTCGAATCCCTGGCGGTGGCATGGATGCTTTTTAGTGGTTTTTTGGAATCTACTTAAACTGTAAGTCCCGGATCTAATTAGCCTAAGTGTGCAAAGAATGGCCGTAGAGCTACAAACCAAACCATGTTATCTTCTACATTGACGCAACAGCTCTAAGGCCACCTGCCTGTCGGCAGATTTCGAGACAGTATATGATTTCTCTTTACAGAATAGGGTTTTCTGGCCTCTGCCCAACAGTCATGTTAGGGAAAAGAGATACGGTTTAATGTGGATTCCTATCTACTACAAACATCTATCATCCACTACAAGCAGAAACTACATCCGATCCACTACAAACATCCCCGCTGGGACACGAGCCCGAAACCTGTAGCACCGAGCGCCAGAGCACTAGTCATTCGGCCTCAGTGTTCAAAAGCAATTATTACATCAACAATTTTTTGTTATTTGAAGGTTCTTTTAAACAAGGTTCTCCAGTCCCCAAATTTTACGAAAAATTTACTTCGTTCGATTCTTTTGATTGCTGATATTTACAACACTGACCATTTAGACACAACATCAGTTGCCACTACAATATGTAAACATCAAGTAGTGTACAATATGGACAGAAGTCTGCTATAGCTTTTTCAAATTTCAGCATTTCAGTTTCGAAAGAACACTTCCTAGTATAGCATTTGAGAGTTCCTTTCTCAAATATACCTTTATTATTTATACCTTTATTTATTTAGCTATAGCTTTCTCAAATTTCAGCATTTCAGTTTCGAAATAGCAATTCCTAGTATAGCATTTGAGTGTTTCTTACCCATCTTCTCTCCTATTCAGCGGCCTAGTGGCCAATTAGCTATTCTTTGGACTTTGGTATCACAGACTTCAGGTTCTAAACCTGACGTTGGCATGGATGTTTGCGAGTGGTTCGGAACCAGTTTAACATGTAGGTCCCGGTCAACTTGACCCTCGTGTGTAAAAAAAAAAAAAAAAAAAAACACGTAGAGCGACAAATCAAAACTCTCTTTTTCTTCATCAAGCAAAGAACATTCTGGCATAAATATTTATCCCGCTACTTCCTAGCAATGACACGGAATTTAAGTTACTATAATTCAAGTTACCTGTTATTATTTAAAAATCCGCTTCTCCAATAAATTTTTTTCAACAGTACGTAGAACAATCTTTAAACTGGATACCATCTAAAACATATTACAACTTTAAATCGAAGTCGCTAGAAACATGCACCGTTTTTTATTCAAAATTTTCAACAAATTCCTCTCTGGGATTTTATATCCAAAGGAGTTGTAAATGTTCCAGAGATTGACTAAAATGGGATATTTCATTTTTTCAGTAATTTTCCCCTTTTCAATAGAAGAAATCTATTTTTGTCTAGCATATTTTTTACTACTCCTTTTTTTCCCTGGCATAAGCATCCTCAAAATAGACGAAATAGTTATTTTTGTGTAAATAAATCGTAGCTGGATATTTTCTAAACTTTTCTAACAGAAACTTATTTTGTTTACTATTATGGCAGCAAGTTTCTGTAATAGATACCGAAAATATTTCCTTTCTTTCCAATATGAGAGTTTTTTGCAGGTTACCTCACAACCTGTCGAAGCCATTGAAATGTATATTTGAAAACCCCTATTTCTGGACTTGCTCCTTCTTTATTTTTGGACTTTTGTGTTTAGACGAATATTTAGATTTTAAATTCATATACTCAGCACTCTTTACTTAATACATGAATGGAATATTGTAAAAATAATTATTGTAATATTATAATAAGTAAAATATTTTACATCAATAAATAAATTAATGAAAGTTTGTGGGGTGATAATGTTCGTGTCACTACACTCTTGAGCTCGATGCCACAGATTTTGTGTTCGAGTCCAGGCGGAACTATAAATATTTGTAATGGTTCAGAATCCACTTTAAAACGTAGGTTCCAGTCTAATATGGCTACTACTACTACACAACACATCATTGCGTCTAGAGCTGGGTTGCCCCTATACAGTTTTTGTATGATGTGGGTATGAGAAGTTTGACTGGCTCCGTGATGCTCTTATATAGTCATATGATAACGAGATCTACGGCTTAAAGTGGATGCCGAACCGCTTCAAACATAAATGGCAGGGCTGGGACTCGAACCCATAACCTCTAACACAGAGCTCCAGAGCACTAGTCAGTCGGCCATCAGACCAAAGAAGCAATTGTTACATTGACAAATGTTTGTTATTTTGAAGTTTTTCTAAACAAAACAACCGTTGGTACTCTCTAGATTCAGGTTGTAATCTGCGGTAGCGTGGATGTTTGTTAAGGGTTCAGAATACACGCCAAGTTGTAGGTCCTGGTCTAATTAGCGCAAAGTGTTCAGAAAAATGACTGTAGAGTGACAAACCAAACCAAACCTAGACAAGACTGCTCCAGTTCCAAAATTATCATTGTTCGCTTCTGTTGATTGATTGATTGTTGATGATTACAAATGCTGGTTAATTGCCACTACAACGCATATGGTATATCAGGTAGAGGGGCATGCTAGGTCCCTCAAATTGTAACATTTCAGTTTGGATTGAAAACTTTCAGATATTTCTTCCTCTCTACTTCCACACAAACGAAAGAACATTCCAGCATAAAGATTTATCACACTCCTTCCCGGCACTGACATTAAATTCTCTTACTATAATTCAAGTTTTCTGTTATTATGTAAAATCCGCTTATCCAACAAACTTTTTTCTACAGTACGTAGAACAGTCTTTCCCCTAGATACCATATAAAACATATTACAACTTTAAATCGAAGTCACTAAGAGACATTCACCCGTTTTTTTATTCAAAATTTTCAACAAATTCCTTTCTGGGATTTTATATCCAAAGGAGTTTGTAAATGTTCCAGAGATTGACTCAAATGGATATTTCATTTTTCAGTAGCATTTTCCCTTTTCAATAGAAGAATACTATTTTTGTGTAGCATATTTTTTTGCTACTTTTTTTTTCCATTGCATAAGCATCCTCAAAATAGACGAAATAGTTATTTTGTGTAAATAAA